>SNQJ01S0027040.1:70912-83428 GCA_010110895.2 Picea sitchensis | reverse complement strand
TGCTCGACCAACAGATGGGCCCAGAACCCAGACTGAGTTAGTAACCATATGTGGACTTTTGATCAATGCTATCGCCAACCCAGTCAGAATTAGTGAACCCAATGAGGTCCAATGTAGAGTTTTTTGCATAGTGAATCCCAAAGGTGATGGTGCCTTATACGTATCGAAGGATACACTTTGCAACCTTCCAATGTATCTCATGTGACTCTTGCATGAACCTAGAGACTGGTCCAACTGTATAGGAGAGGTCTGGTCTAGAGTGTGTGAGATATAACAAACTCCCCACTAGTTTTTTGTAAAGTGTGTTTTCCACAAGTGGAGTGTCCCCTCCATCCTCAAGTATGACTCCTGATAGGAAGGGAGTCAAGGAAGACTTGCAATCTGTCATGTGAAATCTCTCGAGGAGATCTTTTGCATACTTGGCTTGAGATAGTTTGATGCTTGATGCATCCTGACCGATCTCGAGTCCAAGGAAGAAACGTAGTGGACCCATGTCTGCCATCAAGAACATGTCATGCAAAATTCTATTGATTGCAGCAATCGTTGAAGTCAACCAAATGGTGATAAGCAAATCATCAACATACATAACTAGGAGAAGAAGTGAATCAGTTGTCCTGAGCATGTAAAAATTTGGGTCTGACTTACAACGTACAAAGTTCTGTGACAATAGGTAGGGATCAATCTTGGCATACCATGCCCTCGGGGCCTACTTGAGGCCACAAAGAGACTTCTTTAGTCAACAAACCAAACATGAATCCTGCATGAATCCTTGGGGTTGCTCCCTGTAGATCTCCTTAAAGAGATCTCTGTGAAGAAATGCATTCGTCGTGTCCATATGATGGGCTTCCCATACTTTGGTTGTTGCAATGGCAAGTGCCAAACATATGGAATCCATCTTCACTACTAGAGAAAATTTCTCGTCATAGTCAGCTTCATGCACATGCTGAAATCCTTTGGAAACTAGACTACCTTTATATCTACTAACATGTCCATCCATTGCACTCTTGGTCCTGTAGACCCATATGCACCTAACAAGTTTCCTTCCTACAGGAAGGGGAACTAGATCCCAAGTCTGGTTCTCGAGGAGGGAGTTGTACTCCTCCTGCATGGCGGATTCCCAAAAGGGATTCCCAATAGCCTCACCATAGGACTATGGATCTGAAGACTAAACCAAGAAAATATGCCTGGGTGGCATCGATTCAGTTGCAGTAAGTGCAATAGGAGGCTCCTCGAAATTAGATCGAGTCCTCCTGGTATCAGCTGGATCCCAAAAAAGATCACTTGCATCCTGAAGAGTAGTCATGCCCCACTTGGACCTCGGCTCTAGATCTGCAACTTCATATGCGTGCATTGACTCTGCATCTGAATGTACTGACTCGGTATATGAATCCTCTAAATAAGAACTCTCATATAAAGAAGAGTCGACATGTGCATGCTCATCATCTGTGATAGATGGAAGAACAAAAGTGCCTACATGCGGCTGCTGAGAGATTCAGATTTATGAGCAGAACAAACTGATTAATAAACTGAATATAATAAACACATATATATGGAGAACAACATGGATATCCAGTGAACAATATCTTCTATTGAATAAATGGAATAGGTTGAAACTGTAAAACTGTAGAATTGAAAACAACTTCTTCGAATGGTGGTAGTTATATCTGAGAATAGATGTGGTTGATACATGCATCCTTCTAAGTAGAATGATTACAATGAGGATCTAGATTCCTTTTTAACATTACTCATGAATTCCAAAACCCTAGACATCCAAAAACCTAACCCTAGGGGAAGAAACTCCAAAAGTTATGTGGGCCCCTATGGGTAAGTTGGTACCTCAACTTCTTGGGGTTGTAAATTGTGCATACAACCTTCGTTTTAGGTGCGTGATAGCCCGTTGGAAAGGTATTTTCGAGAATCATCCATTATACCATCAAACTCTAACTTCGTCTGCATTTTAATTGTGGCGAGCCAAAAAACATAGTTTAGGGCCCCTAAACAACCCTCGAAGTACAGAAAGATGTATTGAAATGAAAACATACAAAATAAGCCAGTTGGATTAGGTGGGAGGCCACCAGTATCCACCTGGAAGATGTGTAGGGATTCAGATAGCCCCAGAAGTGTAGAACCCACAATTACAAAGAAGTACAGAAGAACGTGTTGAACTAAAATTTTTCAAGAGGATCTAGTTGGAATAGGTGGGTGGCCACCAATATCCACATGGATCAGTCCTTCCCCCTTAGCAAGCAATGGTCTCCATTACATTGAGTTCCCCCATTAGGTGAGGAAACTTATGTTGAATTTGGCCCTGGGTGAGCCACTTTCCTTGGTGTAGGAGTTGCCCTTCCTTGACAACCCGATAAAGTTGGATCCGCTGCTAGCGAGTGCCCTTTACCTGTGTGTCCACTATCTGATCAATGGATGCTTGTTCCATGCAGTCAGGGTTGATCTCTATTGGTGTCAATTGTTCTGCGATCTATGAGGTGTCCAATAATGGTGGAAAATATGGGAGAAGGAGGTCCACATTGAACACGGGGTGCAAGCCAAGGAAGGGTGGAGTGTTGAGCTCAAAATCATTGCTACCCACAGCCTTGGTGATAGTGTAAGGCCCATAGTGAAGTGGGTGGAGCTCCCGATGGGGCCCTATAAGGCACTTTTTCTACAAATGTAACCAGACCTTGTCTCCCTCCTGAAACTAGTGTGGTACCCTGTGTTGATCATGGCATCGCTTGTACTTAGCATTAGCTTTCTGCAAAATCTCATGGACCTGTTGGTGGATGTGCTAGATCCGCTCAATGAATTTGGTGGCTTTGTTGGTCTCAGACTAAGCATGGGAAGATTCATGTGTGGTTGCAAGAGGTAGTGAAACATCAATGGGACCCAAGGGTTGGATTCCCAGGCCCACCTGAAATGGTCTATGGTCGGTGAAGTTATGGAGAGCCTTGTTGTAACTGTGTTGAACATAGGAGAGACTCTCATCCCATGTACATGGATGCTTAGATTTGTACATGCACAGGATGTGCAAAATCATCTAATTGATTACCTTTGTTTGGTCATCGATTTGGGGGTGAAAAGCAGTGGATTTAGTGATCTTGGTGTCCAATAGTGACCAGAGACTCGACTAAAATGTGTTGAGGAACATGTTGTCCCGATCGGAGATGATGGTTTGTGGTATCCCAAAATGGACCCACACTCATTCGAAAGAGTTTGGAAGTATCTGTCGCTGTGATGTTCTTCTTGCAGGTTGTGAGGATGGCCATATTTGAAAATTGATCAACTACCACAAATACACATTCATTGCCTTGCTTAGTGGACGGAAGGCCAGACATGTAATACATCAAGATGGATTCCCAAGGATTCTCGGGAGTAGAAAGAGGGGTATATAGGCCTTGCTTATTGATGGCTGGCTTGGAAATGGCATAGGAAGTGCAAGATCTGATATACTTGTTGGCGTCCTGTCAAAGTTTTGGCCAATAAAAATGTTTCTATAGAACTGCCACAGTTTTCTCCACGCCAAAATGTCTCGCCATCCGACTGTAGTGAGCCTTCCAAATCAGATTTGCATGCTCTCTTGTAGGAACATAGAGATGGCCCAGATGGAATAACAGTCCATCCTGAATGTGAAAATCAGTGACATTCACACCTTTAATCGAGAGCTGATAGATGGTGGTGAACTCTAGATCTTGTTGATAAAGTTGGGGCCACTCAGATGCTTCATGTCCACAGGAATGGAGCACGGTGGTGAGTGCAGCCATGGGAGGTCGAATGAGGCAGTTAGCGACACGGTTTGTGCTCCCTGTCTTATACTTGATGTTGAGATGGAACTGTTGTAGGTAGGTGGACCACTTCTGATGGTGGTCATTCTGCAACTTCCCATGTGTTTGTATGAACTGTAGAGGCTTGTGATCAGTGTGGATGATTGTCTCCTTTCCCCGTGTGTTTGTATGAACTGTAGAGGGTTGTGATCAGTGTGGATGATTGTCTCCTTTCCTAGAATGTAATGTTTCCATTGACGAAAAACTTATACAATGGAATACATTTCCTTATCATAAGTGGGGTATTTCCAGACAGTATCTGAGAGTGTCTCACTATGGTAGGCTACCAAATGACCGTGTTGAGTTAGAACTACACCTACAGCATAGTCATATGCATCAGTCTCAATCTCGAACGGTTGTTGCAGATTGGGTAAGGAGAGTACTCGAGTTGAGGATAAGTGATGCTTCATATCATCAAATGCTCATTGTTGTTCCTTCCCCATGCAAATTTTTCCCTGCCTCCACCCTTGGTCAGTTGGTTGAGGTCCCATGCAATATGCGAGAATCCCAACATGAACCGTCGGTAGAAGTTGGCTAGTCCCAAGAAGTTCCAAAGCTCCGTTAGTGTAGTCGAGGATGGTCAGTCACAAATGACTTGGATCTTAGCTGGATCAACATGTACCCCATGTTCATCAACAATGTAGCCCAAGTATTAGACCTTGTTCATGTCAAAGGATCATTTTTCCAAGTTGGCATATAGCTTGTGTTGTTCTAGAGTGCTCAAAACCTATTGAATATGTTGCATGTGTTCCTCCCATGTTCTATTGAAGATGAGGATGTCATCCAAAAATACCACCACAAAATAGTTTGTGAAGGGTCTCAATACATCATCCATCAACCTTATGAAAGTGGTTGGTGCATTGGTTAAGCCAAAGGGCATGACCAACCATTCAAAGAGACCTTCTTTAGATTTGAAATTTGTCTTCCATACATCAGTTGGTTCGATGGGAACCTGGTGGTAGCCAGACTTAAGGTCAATCTTGTTGAAGAACTTAGCCCCCTTGAGTTGGTCAAGAAGGTCATCAATTCTGGGAATTGGGTATCGGTTCCTGGCTGTGATTTTGTTTAATGCCTTGTAATCAATGCAGAGTCACCAGGTCCTGTCTTTCTTCTACACCAGCACAATAGAGCTTCTACAAGGGGAGGAGTTGGGTCTGATGTGACCCTTTTGAAGAAGCTCTTGAATATGATGCTTGATTTCATCATTTTCCATCAGCGAGCGATGATAGACCGGTCCATTAGGCAAAGGTCCACTGAGGGTTAGATCAATTGGATGCTTGACTTGGCAGTGTGTCAGTACCTCGATGGGTGAGGAGAAGATGTCTCTATGCTCTTCAACGATCCTGTCCACTTGCTTCTGTTGCAAAGAGAGGGTCTGTGTCGAGGCCATGGATGTGGCGGTGATCTTCTACTTACTGTGAGAACGGATCACAAAGAAGACGAACTTTCTGGTCGGTGAAATGACCTTACTGCATTTCTTAGCAGAGATTAAAGAAATATCAATAGGCGGTGCTTCCTATGGTATCCTATACAATTGTCTACCCAAAGTAATAATAACATTGTGGGGTCTATACTCATACAAAGCATGTCGCTTCCACAAATATGGTTGTCCTAAGAGAACATCACAAACTTCAAGGGGAGAAATATCACACAATACCTCTTCTTTGAAAGGCTTGATGTCGTAGGGAAAATGACACTATTGGCTGACACAAAGATCCCTTCCTTGGTGAAGCCAACCGATGGTGTAGGGTTGTGGGTGAAATGTCGTCGACAAGTCTAACCACTTGACGACCTCTGTTGAGATCAGGTTCTTCTGACTGTCGCTATCGATAGTTAAATGAATTGAAGCCCCCTCTACCCACATATGTGAGTGAAAAAGTTGTTCCCCTTCCTCTAGTTCTTCTGGTTCGCTTGGTTGTACTTTGGTGGTAGTGACAGTGGCACTGGGTTCAACATCGATAATTTGCTTCCCTCCTTCTGTATTTGATTCAGAGTCAGAATCGGCCTCTGACTTAGAATCCTTCAACTCGACCACAAGTCACTGCCTGGAGTGACATTCTTCGGTGTTGTGCCAAGGGATTTTATGGTATTCAAACCATTTCCTGTGTCCTTCTTCGACTTCTCATTACCCTTCTTATTTTGTGGCTTGGACTGGTTTTCCTGAGAGTGGCCATATTTACTTTGTCCCTTGTTGTGTGGGTTGGGGCCACCTTTTCCCTTCTTCGGCTGTGAGGAGTTTGCAGATCCGAACTCTCACCTCTTCTGCTTAAATTCATGCTCGATCTTGACAACATATCTATAAGTCGTACCTAATGAGGCGATGCTCAGAAACTCCATTTCTATGTGAATGTATCTATGCAAACAATCGTGGTATTTGAGCACCAGATTCCACTAAGAGTCTTTGATACCCAATTTGGTGCGTAGGGTATGGAAAATATTGGTGAAATCTGGTACTGTCTAGTCCCTTTCCTGATGCAGGGTGGTCCATCTGGTGTGCTGGTCCTCGTAGCTTCCAATAGGGTAGTATTGTTCTTTAATGGAATCTCGGAAGGAATCCCATGTGGGGGCGACCACAAATATTGAAGATTCCTCTATGGCCCTTTTCTCAGAGTAAGTATCCCACCAGTCCTTAACATGGGGGACGACCTTGAGGAGTGCAAAAGTAATATTTTCTCTAACAGAAAAATTGTGGACCAAAAAATACCCTTTGAGAAGATTCAACCATTTATCTACAGCATTTGCATTTATCATTCCTTGAAATAATGGAATATCAAAGTTTACATGTACCTTGAATGGGGTTGCATCGTCACTTGATGAAGATGCTTCTCCTGTGGGAAGTCGTCGAAGGATCTATGCGAAGTTGTCCATCATTTTGTTCCTTTGTCGCGCAAGGGATTCCTTGAACAACATTTTAAAAGAAACTCTTTCTCCATCATATTTATTTCCGTCCCCCATGGGTTGTTTTCAGGTTCGGCGCGACCAATCTTGCAAAGGCTCAACTAGTTCGAGTCCCAACTTCTTGTACCCAGATCTTGTCGGGGACATGCATGAAGAAAAATAAATGAAGAGTATACCGCTCTGATACCACTGATCTGGATTTATGAGCAGAACAAACTGATTAACAGAATGAATATAATAAACATAGAGATATGGAAAACAACACGGATATCCAATGAACACTATCTTCTATTGAATAAATGAAATAGGTTGAAACTGTAAAACAGCAGAACTGAAAACAACTTGCTCGAACGGTGGTAGCTATCTCTGAGAAGAGATGTGGATTCTACGCACATCCGTCTAAGCAGAATGATTACAATGAGGCTCCATAGGCCTTTTTGACATTACTCATGAATTCCAAAACCCTAGACATCCAAAAACCTAACCCTAAGAGATGAAACACCAAAAGTTATGTGGGCCCCTATGGATAAGTTGGTACCTCAACTTCCTGGGGTCATAAATTTTGCATACGACCTTTGTTTTAGGTGCATGATATCCCATTGGAAAGGTCTTTTCGAGAACTATGCATTACATCATCAAACTTTGTCTCTGTCTCTATTTTGACGGTGGCGAGCCAAAAAAACATTGTTTAGATCCCCAAAACAACCATGGAAGTACAAAAAGATGTGTTGACATGAAAACATACAAAATAATATAGTTGGATTAGGTGGGAGGCCACCAGTATCCACTTGGAATATGTGTAGGGCTTTAGACAACCCCGGAAGTGTAGAACACACAATTACAAATAAGTACGGAAGAACGTGTTGAACTAAAAACTGTCAAGAGGATCTAGTTGGAATAGGTGGGTGGACACCAATATCCACCTGGATCACTGAGGTACATGCAAGACGCTTTCCTTGAATTGGACACTTCGCTCAATGATGAGTAAGTCTGAAGAAATATCAATGAGTCTGTATCCCTTCACACCATCAAGATATCCAACAAAGATACACTCTGTGCTCTGTGGATCAAGTGCTTTCCTCTTCTCAGAGGGAATCCTAGCCCATGCACAAGAACCGAATATACGGAAGTGGTTCACTTCCAATTTGAGGCCACTCAAAGCCTCGTAGCGGGTCTTATCCTTGACATATCTATGGGGAGATTTGTTTTGGATGTAGGTTTCCCAATTAAGTGCTTCATCACATAATCTCTGTGGAAGTGATTTTGCATGTAGCATGCAAGATGCCATCTCTTTTAGAGCTCTATTTTTCTTCTCAGCAACTTCGTTTTTCTGCGGAATATAAGGAACCATGTCCTACAACTGAATCATGGCCTCGTGACAAAGATTTTGTATCTCATGGTTGACATACTCTCCCTCGTTATTTGTTCAAAGGAATTTGATATTCTTTCCTGACTTTGTCTCAACAAGGGCTTTGAAATCTTTGAGGTGTTGAAAGACCTCTGATTTTTGCCAGAGAAAGAAAATCCGTGTGAAGCATGAGAAATCATCAACAAAAATGAGCATGTACCTTGATTTATTGATTGATGGATGCAGAAAAGGGCCCATGAGGTCAATATGGATCATATCCAAAGGAAATGAATCCTTATGAGTCTTTCTTTTGTCGAATTTCTCTTGAGGGTGTTTTCCAAGAACATATCCATCACAAATTCCTTTGGAGAAGTGGATGGCAGGTAGACAAACAACCATTCCCTGCTTTCTAAGCTATTACATATATCTAAAATTTAAATGCTCGAACCTTTCGTTCCATATCCTACTGCTTTCATCGGCATGGGTAAGCAGTAATGCAAAATCTAGTTCAATAATTTCAGAAAATGTGTAGGGTCTAGATTGATGATTTACCTCACCAGTAGCAAGCATGGAATTGGTTTGCATGTCATAGATGTCCATTGCATCAGGTGTGAATATTACTCTCTTTTCGATGCCGGATTTTTTCATTTGATAGACAGGGAGAAGATTGACGGAGAGTTTTGGAACATGTAGCACATTCTCGAAGCTCCTGTTTGTGAGTTCAATTCTTCCTTTTCCAGTGACCTTGACATGAGAGTTGTCCCCCATCACAATAGAATGACCTTTGCATGCATCCAATGAAGAGTAGACTTCTTTTTTGGCTGCCATGTGGCGTGATGCTCCTGAAACTACAATCCAAGCATTGGGAGATGAGTTGATGGCAATCAAAGCATGGCTAGAATTACCTTTCTTGGGATTTTGATCTTATGGATTCTTCTTCTTGTCACCCTCGGGAATGTTATCTCCAAGGTTTTTTTGTTGAATTATTTGGGCCATTTGATCTATTTGTTTCTACAGACATGTGGATTCTTAATGGAATCCTTTATGGAAGTAAGTGCATTTATCCCCTTTGTTTTCCTTTCCACCTTTGGATCCAGAGGCATCGTTGAAGGGTTTTGAGTACCCTTCCTTCTTTGGATTTGCATGTGCTTTCCTTTTGTCTTTGTTTTTAGATTTATTATTTGGATGATTGCTACCATCTTGCACAGCAAATGCATGTGCCTTTGGGCCTTTGATTTTTCCCATGTTGATGAGTTTGTTCTGCTCTTGCGTCAGAGACTCAATAAAGACCTAAAGAGAAGGCATTTTCCAAGTAGCTCCAGAGGTGAGCCTAACTGAATGAAATGTGGATACAAACACTGAATATTCCAGACCAAGTTTGGAGAGAATGATAATAACCATTTTGTTCTCCTCCTTAGATTTATCAACCCTGGAAGCCTTGAGTTGCGACAACAAATCCTTATATTTGGTAAAGAAATCTTGGATATTGTCGAAGGTTTTTTAATCCAAAGTGAGCAATTACACCTCAAGCATGTGTCCCCTCATCTCATCATGTTTGCCAAAAGTCCCTTCTATGGTGGTCCAGGCTTCATTGGGGGTTTTACAGGAGGATATGTGAAAGAGGAGTTCAGGAAAAATGAGACTGCAAATAGTTCCAAACGCTTCATCCATTCGATTCAGATACTTGGATTTTTCTATGGCTGATATGGGTTCGGTCTTTGTGTCCATGGTAAACCTGTATAATCCTCTGCTTCGAAGATGCACTATCATCTTTTCCTTCCATGCAAATAAATGTATGGTGTAAGAATGAATTCTTTTGGAAATTCCATTTTCCATTTTTTTCGTTGTCTTCAATCTTCGGTACTTGTAAAAAGAATCTGGTGTGTCTTTTTCCTAGCAATCAGTCAACTTTGATACCATGTAAATGTGGATGAACCTGCATAGATAAGATCTAGCTAGCAAAAATACATACACAGTTTGTAGAGAAATGAGAAAAGAGATAAACATGAGAGAAAGAATGGAAGAATTATATTTACCAAATGAATGAATGATAATTTACACATGATATACTCTCTATAAATCAACTAATCCACACTAGAGGAGAAGCCAATGCACCCTAGTGGTGGTCTAGAGTGATCTGGACACACATCAACAGTTACAGGAGTAAACTTCCACCTAGTCTGAGTTAACTAGTCTCTCACTCTTCAGCTAACTGACTGAAACAGAGTGAAGTGAGGAGGAGATCAGCGAATCATGAGAAATGCGCTAGTCTGGTGATAATCCCAAGGACAATGTGCATTTGTTGGTGATGATCCCAATGCTCCATGGTGATGAAACCAATGTGGCATCTAGACTACACTCAACTGATCAAACTAAAGTATAAATTGAAGAGAATATTATCCTAGAATGTAGGAAAATGAATATTCTCCCTAAATTATAAGAGACTAAATAATGACTAATAAACATAGGGAAAACCTTAGGAAAAAAAATCTTAGGTCTGTGTGAAGTATCTCCAACACTTAACACCTGATTGGTCCATGATCTCTATTTAAAGAGTGTGGAGGGTCATTTGTTCATCATTGATTGCGAAAAACCCTCTTGTAATATTTTTCTTTTGCATTAATAAATTTCCTAAGTGACCACGTTGGTTGGGGATGTGGATATTTCCCCATTGAGATTTTACCACATAAAAACATCGATCTATTGATCTCTACTCTGGTTGTGTGAGTGGTTACCGAAGGTGTTTGTCCTGATCTATTGGAATACCCTGTGTTGTCGAACATGTGATAGGTTGAATGTATACCTTTCCATTGATAACAATGTCCCCTACTTTTATTGAAGTGGCTTGATTAGTAAAATTGTCCTCCAAAGTGTTATTTTCCCTAGGAACTTAATAGAATTTTACACTAAAGAATGAATTTGATACTTGTTTTGCACGCTTTATCATTGATGCCAAGAGAGTATCACCTAGAATGGTGTAAAAGACCATATGTTTTATAACATTCTTTAAATACCCCACCACAAACAATTTATGAATGCAACTATTGATACCTATTTTCAAGCCCTCAAATAATACATAGGTTTCAACGTGAATATCATATATTTAACCATGTAAAATCAATTTAAAAGTTTAAAATTCTACATTATAAAAATTTGATTTTAATTACTTAAAATTTCAAAATTCCTAATTATTTTTTTATTTAAAAGTTCCAAAATAAATCCATATCTACATATTGAATTGACAAATCCCAACACATTAAGGACAAATTGAGAGTAAACCCATATATGGATAGCTTAAAAAAACAAAAAATAAAACTATATACATATACATATGTAAATAATTTATAAACATCCAAAACTAATTCAACAAATCAGAAAGGGAAGCTATGTTTTTTTTTTTTACAAAATTATATATATATATATATATTACATTTTTAATGGAAAATAATTTAAAACAAAATTTATCACATTTTTAATAGAAAATAATCAAAAATAAAATTTAATTGTTAAAATATTATATATATATAATTATTTTTATACTTAAGAGAAAATGTTGATAAATGTATGTAATTATTTTTATATTTAATATATCTTATAGTATATATGATATAATATAAATCTATTTTATTTTTGGATAATAATAATAATAATAATAATAATAATCTATTTTTAAGGTCATAGCCAAGTCACATTAAATTGGTGTATGAGACCCCTTGTTTGTGGAACAAGGGATCTCCTCTGCCTAGTAATTTGACTAATAAAATCTACAAAAGTATATATACTCTACCCCTCTGAATTTGAACTTATCTCCTGTTAAGAGAGAAAAAAAATTTAATTAAAAAAAAATTATGTATGAAATTTTTTTTTTATCAGAAGTTAAAATAAATTTAACTTATTTCAAATATCCAAACAAAATAAACACCAACAGGACGGAACTTATAATAAACACGTGTGGGCATCTTTCAGATTTCAACGTAGCTGCATGCATGCCTTGTGGAATCCAGTGGCACCTTCCGAGGAATGTCGGTTGAACTTTGCCGTGTGGAATCCAGTGGCACCTTCCAAGGAATGTCGGTTGAACTTCGACGATTCAATCCTGCTCTCTGAGAAATGACCGACAGCTAAATAAATATATACTCCAGAGAGTTTCAGCAGCATATAAAGCATTCCATCACTGCTAATTTTCACGTTTCCATAACCCGTAGGTCGTCAGTTCGAATCACAGGCAAATTTTCATTCAGTAAGTCGTCAGTTCGAATCTCTGCATTGCCCCTTTTCGTGAAGTTCTCTTCCTTGTAGTCGGTGGAGTTATTTTGAAGTGAAGGGCTTAATCATGTCGGATCCGAAATACGCCTATCCATATCCACCTCAAGGTTTGTGTCCTTGAATTCTGTCAGGCTTTGTGCTTTCTTTTTCATGAAAATTGGTCAATTAAATGAGGTTTTAGGGTTTGAA
>SNQJ01S0027040.1:52972-70747 GCA_010110895.2 Picea sitchensis | reverse complement strand
TTTGAAGTGAAGGGCTTAATCATGTCGGATCCGAAATACGCCTATCCATATCCACCTCAAGGTTTGTGTCCTTGAATTCTGTCAGGCTTTGTGCTTTCTTTTTCATGAAAATTGGTCAATTAAATGAGGTTTTAGGGTTTGAAGATGAAGCGGAACTAAGGCATAGTTGGCTATTGCAGGATACTCTCAAGGATACCCCCAGCAAGCAGGATACTCTCAAGGATATCCCCAACAAGCGCCGTCTGTGGTTGCGCCGCCACAGTACTCGCAGGCGCCGCCGCAGAGACAGACGGGCTTTCTACAGGGATGGTATGCAAATCTTCTTCTTTTTTTGGTTCTATTCTTGAAGTTGATTGCAGCGACTGTAATGTTATGTGAATCTGATTAGGGTTTGAATATTGATTGGGGTGTTTGTATGGGCAATTTTGCTTGCAGCCTGGCGGCTCTGTGTTGCTGCTGCCTTCTGGATGAATGCTGTTGTGATCCAACTGTCATTTTAGACTGTTGATCAGCCGCAGTACTTTCAGAGCAATTATAGATTTGGCTCTTGAATTGGGCTAGGCCTTCATGTGAAAGCTTGAAGGGTATGATTTTATCTCGGATCATATCAGTCTTGAAAAAGAAATATTGAAATTTTAAACATTTTACAGAACAGCTCCAAGCGTTGAGGATTATTATTATTGTTGTTAATTTTTTTTGTTTATTATAATCTATTCATTATTATTATAATGAGTACATGATTTATGTTTCCAAATGTTTTTTTTAAATGGTCATCATCTCGTGAAATCCTGATTCATAAAGATCAAATAAAATTGATGCACTGTGTATCTCCAGTTTAATAGATATGGCAACACAAAGTAAAGGTATTGCAAGCAAACTCTTGCAGAAAAGAAATACAAAGAATATGTAAACCAAGAGAGAGATGGAATGGATGTTTTTGTGTTGGATTGGGAGCTTGCAAATCCAAACTTGTCTGTTTAATGGATATTGCAACACAAATTATTGCAGGTAATGCAAGCACACCGTTGCAGAAAAGAAATCTAACGTATATGTAAACCAATTCTGTAAACCAAGAGAGATGGAATGGATTCTTCTGCGATCAGTCTTAATCCTAATTCACCTGCTCATGTTACTGTAAAATATTTATCACGCACATATCATCAAGATATTGATGATGAATTGGTGAATCAGCTCAATTTTTTTGTTGCATAGCCATCGTATTTGCTATGTGAAGAATCTGAATGCTCATCATGTTTAGAATATATTTATAGTGGTAGACCATTTTCATTCATAACATGCTGCTCAACATTCATGTCTTCACCATTGTCACCGAGATCATTAACTTCTTCAAATCGTTCCTCTTCAATACTTCAATACTAAGTCATTTTAGGTGTCAGAATGTCGAAATCAACCTCCCTAAAGTCAAACAGTGGATTTGGTTGGTTAACCTTTTGATTATTCAAATTTTTAATCGACCTACCCTAAAGTCAAACAGTGTATGCGGATCTAAAGTCAAACAGTGTATTTGGTAGTTTGACCTTAAAGTGAAAAAGTGAAGTTGGTAGTTTGACTTTTGATGACTGAAACCTATAATGAGAGAAAAAAGAGGGAATGGAGTTGGTAGCCTACAATGAGAGAAAAAAGAGGGAATGGAGTTGGTAGTTTGACCTTTTGTAATTTGACTTTTGATGACTGAAACCTATAATCAGATAAAAAGAGGGAATGGAGTTGGTAGTTTGACCTTTTGAAATTTGACTTTTGATGACTGAAACCTATAATCAGATAAAAAGAGGGAATGGAGTTGGTAGTTTGACCATGATTGGAACTGGAACCTATAATCTATAATCAATCTATAATCAGAGAAAAAAAGTGGGAAAATGATTTAAATTCAAATAAAAAAGTGAGAAAATGATTTAAAATCAAATAAAAAAGTGGGAAAATGATTCTATATCAAATAGTGATGTAGATTCTATAGTTTGACATATAGAGAAAAAAAGATATAGATTCTATAGTTTGACATATAGAGAAAAAAGTGGGAAAATGATTTAAAGTCAAATAGTGATGTAGATTTGGTAGTTTGACCTATAATAGAAAAGAGAAAAAGTGGGAAAATGATTTAAAGTCAAATAGTGATGTAGATTTGGTAGTTTGACTTTAAAGTCAAACAATGGATTTGGTAGATTTGGTAGTTTAACTTTTTGATGACGGGAATTTATGTAGATTTGGTAGTTTGACTTTAAAGTCAAA
Source organism: Picea sitchensis (assembly GCA_010110895.2). Lineage (NCBI taxonomy): Eukaryota > Viridiplantae > Streptophyta > Pinopsida > Pinales > Pinaceae > Picea > Picea sitchensis. The sequence continues at coordinate 68,500 of SNQJ01S0027040.1, read as the reverse complement.
CAATGGATTTGGTAGATTCGGTAGTTTGACCTTTTTGGAATCTATAATCATGATGACTGGAATCTATAATCGTGATGATTGGAATCTGTAATTAGGTAAAAAAAGAGGGAAAGGTATCTAAAGTCAAACAGAGGGAAAAGGATCTAAAGTCAAACACTAATGTGGATTTGGTAGTTTGACCTTTTGATCAAACACTAATGTGGATTTGGTAGTTTGACCTTAAAGTCAAATAGTGGATTTGGAATAAAAAAGAGGGAGAGGTATCTAAAGTCAAACTTTAGAAAAGGATCTAAAGTCAAACACCAATGTGGATTTGGTAGTTTCACATTAAAGTCAAATAGTGGATTTGGTAGTTTGACCTTAAAGTTAAATAGTGGATTTGGTAGTTTCACATTAAAGTTAAATAGTGGATTTGGTAGTTTGACCTTAAAGTCAAATAGTGGATTTGGTAGTTTGACCTTTTGATCAAACACTAATGTGGATTTGGTTGTTTGACACTAAAGTCAAATAGTGGATTTGGTACTTTGACCTTTTGATCACTCACTAATGTGGATTTGGTAGTTTGACCTTTTGATCACTCACTAATGTGGATTTGGTAGTTTGATCTTTTGATCAAACACTAATGTGGATTTGGTTGTTTGACACTAAAGTCAAATAGTGGATTTGGTAGTTTGACCTTTTGATCACTCACTAATGTGGATTTGGTAGTTTGACCTTTTGATCACTCACTAATGTGGATTTGGTAGTTTGACCTTAAAGTCGATTTGGTAGTTTTACCTTAAAGTCAAATAGTGGATTTGGTAGTTTGACCTTTTGATCACTCACTAATGTGGATTTGGTAGTTTGACCTTAAAGTCAAATAGTGGATTTGGTAGTTTGACCTTTTGATGACTGGAATTTATAATCAGGGAAGAGGGAAAGGTATCTAAAGTCAAACAGAGAGGGAAAGGTATCTAAAGTCAAACAGAGGGAAAAGACTCTAAAGTCAAACACTGATGTGGATTTGGTAGTTTGACCTTAAATTCAAACAGTGGATTTGGTAGTTTGATATTAAAGGTATCTAAAGTTAAACAGAGGATTTGGTAGTTTGATATTAAAGGTATCTAAAGTTAAACAGAGGATTTGGTAGTTTGATATTAAAGGTATCTAAAGTTAAACAGAGGGAAAAGGATCTAAAGTCAAACACTGATGTGGATTTGGTAGTTTGACCTTAAATTCAAACAGTGGATTTGGTAGTTTGATATTTTGATAATTGCGAGGAAAAGTTTGTATATTAAGAGTGAAACTGAGGGAAAGGATCTAAGGTCAAACATTGATGTGGATTTGGTAGTTTGACCTTAAAGTCAAACAATGGATTTGGTAGTTTGACTTTTTTATCATTACATTGATGTGGGTTTGGTAGTTTGACCTTAAAGTCAAACAATGGATTTGGTAGTTTGACCTTTTGATAACTTCATTGATGTGGATTTGGTAGTTTGACCTTAAAGTCAAACAGTGGATTTAGTAGTTTGACCTTTTGATAATTGCATTGATGTGGATTTGGTAGTTTGACTTTAAAGTCAAACATTGGATTTGGTAGTTTGACCTTTTGATAAGTGCATAGAAAAGTTTGTATATTAAGAGATTTGATGTTTGATAAATATGAATATGAAGTTAAGAAAAGTTTGTATATTAAGAGATTTAATGTTTGATAGATATGAATATGAAGTTAAGATGTGGATTTGGTAGTTTGACCTTAAAGTCAAACAATGGATTTGATAGTTTGACCTTTTGATAAGTGTAAGGGCAAAAGTTTGTATATTAAGAAATTTGATGAAGTTTGTATATTAAAAGATTTGATGTTTGACAAATATGAATATGAAGTTAAGATTTACACATCAATTTTTTTGTTTTCATGTTCCATAAATATAGTTTGACCTTTTTTATGACTGAATCTATAACGAGGGAAAGAAGTTTGTATATTAAGAGATCTGATGTCTTTTTGATGTTTGATAGATATGAATATGAAGCTAAGATTTACATATCAAAATTTTGATTTGTTTTGACGCTCTTTTTTATGTTTGATATATATGAATATGAAGCTAAGATTTGCATATCAAAATTTTGGTTTGTTTTTAGGCTCCATAAATATAGAGTTAAAATTGATTTATACTCATTTTTACATCAATTTTTATAATTTTTTTATTTGTTTTAATGCTTCATACATATAAAATTAAAATATAAAATTAAAATTGATAAATATAGAGTTAAAATAGATTTATGTTTATTTTTACATTAATCTTTATAGTTTTTATTTTTAAATTAAAATATAAAGTTAAAATTGATAAATATAAAGTTAAAATAGATTTATGTTTATTTTTACATTAATTTTTATATAGTTTTTATTTTTATTATTATAATTGATTGTTTTTAATTTTTATTTTTATGAATGTAGTGTTTTTTTCAATTTAATTTATAATAAGTGGTTGTAAATAAATCTAATTATTTTCTATGAAGTGCTTGTAAATGCATTTAATTATTCTCTATTCAATATTTTTAAATAAATATTGAATATATTTTATCAAATTCATTGATTACATTGATGACAAATAACAAAGACTCAATTTTTTTTAAATTTTATTATTATAATTTGTTTTTTATCATTTATATAAATGTTATTTTTTCAATTCTTACAAATTTATTCTCTATTCAATATTTTTGAATAAATATTGAATATATTTTATCAAATTCATTGAATACATTGATGACAAATAGCAAAGATTCAATTTTTTTTAATTTTATTATTATAATTTTTTTTTTATCATTTATATAAATGTTATTTTTTTCAATTATTACAAGTGATGCTAAAGATAATCTTTATTCAATATTTTTAATATATGTTATCAAATTTATTAATTATATATTAGCAAAGAAAATTTAGATACTTATATTTTCTAATTTGTTTAGATATCTTTGTTTTCTAATTTATTTAATATTAATTATAGTTAATTAACTTTATCACAAAGAAAGAGATGATAAAATAAAAATAAAAAAATATAAATTAGTAATTTCCTAACAACAATATTGAAAAGAATGTAGATAATTTTAGTTATTTATTCATTAAATTTTTTTAGTTATTTATTTATTAAATTTTATCAAGATTGTGATTTCCATTAACAATCATAAAAAATTATTTTCTAATTTATTTATTTAATATTAACGTATTAACTTAGTATGTTTTTTTTTTAATAAAATTAATTAGTAATTGTTTAACAATAACATTGAAAAAAGATTGTAAATAATTTTATTTATCTATTCACTATATTTTATCAAGATTGTAATTTCTATTAACAATCAAATAAAAAATATAAAAAATAAAATTTTGAAATAAAATCATAAATCTTAATAACTAAATATATTTGTATTGATTTTTTAAAACCACATGTATATATAGCGTTATAAAGATAACGTACCATTGATTTTTTTAAACCACATATTTAAACGTTATAAACATATCTTATACATTTAGATTGTCCCAACACAATGAATGAATCTTAATTCTTGATGATCATCTTCCATGCGTGTACATTATAGAAGGAACGAAACATAATAAAGTAGATATAACTTGATAATTTAATATATAAAATGATTATTTAAATTACTAAAATAAGTTTTTTTTTAACAATTTAATCAAATCTAATCTAAAATCTTATCATTATTTCATATAATGAGAAATGAGTAAATCTCCCAATAATGTGAAATGAGTAAATTTCATCTCATAATAGTTACCTAATTCAATTTTTAGGTCATTAAAAATAATGAACTTAAAGTATCTAATTTATAAAATGATAAATGAATGGACATAATTCAATTTTTAGGTTATTAAAAATAATGAACTTAAAAGATCTTATTGAATTAGGTCATTATAAATAATGAACTTATGAATTTTAAGTGTTTGATGGTTAATGTATAAAATGAATTATGTAAACTCCATTTCTTTTATGTATTAAAGTTTATTTTATATAATGAGAAACAAGTAAATCTCCATATATTGTAAAATGAGTAAATCTCATTTTATAATGGTTAATTTATAAAATGATAAATGAATAGACCTAATTCAATCTTTAGGTCATTAAAAATAATGAACTTAAGAGATTGTAAGTGTTTGATGGTTAATGTATAGAATGAATTCTGTGAACTTTATTCTTTTGATGTATTAAAGATTATTTCATATAATGAGAAATAAGTAAATCTCTATATATTGTAAAATGAGTAAATCTCATTTCATAATGGTTAATTTATAAAATGATATATGAATTGATCTAATTCAATTTTAGGTCATTAAAAATAATGAAGTTAAGGGATATTAAATGTTGGATGATTAATGTATAAAATAAAAATTATGTGAACTCTATTGCTTTTGATTTATTGAGTATAAAAAAATTTATTAAAATTTAAATATTTAATATTAATTTTTGGTTTTAAATATTATTTTTTAAATTTCAAATTTTAAATTATAAAGTTAAATATTTAANAATATTGCTTTTGATTTATTGAGTATAAAAAAATTTATTAAAATTTAAATATTTAATATTAATTTTTGGTTTTAAATATTATTTTTTAAATTTCAAATCTTAAATTATAAAGTTAAATATTTAATAGTGTAAAATTTTTAATTAATTAGCTTTTAATTTTAATATTTTTTTTTAATTTTATATAATAATTTTTTTCTAATTATACAAATAATTAAACCTTAATTTTAATTTAGCTTAAATCTATTTATTATTTAATTTCTTAACCTTCTATTAAATAATATTTTTTAAAATTTCAACATCATAATTTAAATTGAGTTAGTGGGGTGTTTCCATTCTTCAAGATGATTGTGATTGCAATAGACGTTTGGTGGAAGAGGTATCAAATTGATGATTAAGATTTAAATGTAATTATTTATTGAATTCTAACTAGTGGTAATTTCATTCAATTTATCTAGAGATTCGATATTTAATCGCTTGATTCTACAAATCTTGAAATGTTCTAACTAGGACAATTGTTACAACTTCCCTTCTGCAAAACCCTTCGATGACGTTAATAACAATTTTTGAGTTGAAGACGCTTTGCTCTGGGTTTTGAGGAATTGAACCCTTGAAAACTAGAGTTCCTTTCCGGAATTTTGTTCTCGAGAGCATTTGGATTCATCTGTTTTGAGATTTCTTGAATCTTCTTCACTTTAGTAAATAGTTTTTGTGGTTTGCAAAGGAAATTCCAATATCATAAATTTGTGTGCTTATTTATCATAAGATCTCAAAGTATCTAGTCACAATTAAAATACTAGGATAGTTCATATTAGATGGGAGGATGAAATAAAGGGTTTCTATGTTAGACCTAACCTCCCTAACCCCTTGCGTAGATAGAATAATATATTTACATGTAATAAAGGTCGACATTAGTTAATAAGTCCTATTTAATAAATTGGAATCACTCAATGTAAGAAGACCTAATAGAAGCTTATGCTTCTAGAAGGGTCTTCCTCTAGAATGATCTTTAGAAGATAGAATTATTATAAATAAGATTAGGAGTCATGAGATGTTTTTTCTTGAGAAATATTGTAATAGAGTTTTGCTCTGCTAGAGGTTTCCCCCTCGAAGAGGCAAGTGAAAATTGTTTCCTATCAATAAAGGTATTATTTTGGTGTTGTTGTTTCATCTATTGTGTTGTTTCGTTGTTATTCTCTGTAAAAAAAAAAAAATCAGCTATTGTAATAGGTATGGTACCTTAAAAGTGGTATCAGATCACTTTCCTTGGAAGAAAATTGTGAGTTATTTTTTTCAGGGTAGAGACGTATTCCTACGTCTTAAAGCTACAAAGATATGTCATTCAAATCATAAATCTATGGTCGGGGAAGCATACACACAGGAACTACAAGTGGTACTTAAGCGCACATTGTTGGCCACCTTTGTAACCCCTGTTAGTACCCCTTCGAGTGGTAGTGCATCAAACAACACCTGTATATGGATCGGTCTAGATATCTTGAATCCCTCCATAGACAAATTGATCGACCGCCTGACTGCTATAGTGCCACCTAGAATAACACTTGGGAAGATACTCTCTAGTACGTGGGTAGTTGGGTAGTATGGATAAGAGCACGGTCTAGCCTCCTAAGTTGGTGCCCTGAGATATTGGTTCGAGTACTATTGTTGGACCTCGCACGTATATCAGAGAGCTATAGCACAGGGAAAATCCTTATCTGTAGAAACCCTGAATACCCTGGCCCTTGGGATGCAAACATAAACAGAAACAGAACAAACAAGATCTATTATCATGCAACTTTACCTCATGCATTCTGGTTGTGAAATTACTACACTTATTTTCCTGTTAAGAAATTGGGCTCTTCAACACTGCAGTATTCTTCAGATCGGAGTATAACTCTGTAGAAGTTAAAAAAAAAAAAAGTATGGGGCCTTCTTGCACCCTTATTTGAAACATACACCATTGGACTCCTCTTTTCGTCTCGGTCATAGTGATACCTATCATTTATTAGCCTTGTTTTTTCATGGACCCACTCGCTCTTTTCACCCACCTTTATTTCCCACCTCTTCCTGTGTTTTCCCCTCACCATGGCCAACACTCGCAACCAAGACCTTGAAAACTACATAGCTACCCACATTGAGTCCAAAATGGGCCACCTAAAAGAGGAATTGAAGACGGACCTCAAATCCCACCTTGTCATCCAACTTGAATCCCACCTTGAGTCTCAAATTGACTCATTTTCTACCAAGGTCCTGGAAAAACTCCCCATTTCTAGACTCCATTCCTCCCTGATCAACCTTCTAACCTCAAAGGTATCGCTTCCTCCAATTCCCATTGTTTTAGTCCAACCCTTTTCATCATGATCTACGTCTTCCATGAGTGGAGGTGAACAAATTTGATGGCTTGGATCCCACTAGTTGGGTCACTCAAATGGAACACTACTCATTGCATGGCATCATTGATGACTTGGACAAACTTCATTACAGTGTCCTCTATTTGAATCATGAACATTGGAAATGATGGAAATGGCATCGCAAATCACACCAAGGATATGTGGCTTGGACCCAGTTTGTGGCTGAACTTTATGACCCCTTTGACACTGATACACACTCCTTGGGTTTTCTGACCAAATTGAAACAGTCAAGTACAATGGAAGAGTTTACAGCTGCATTTGAGAAATTACCTTTCAAAACAGAGGGCATGTCTGATACTTTTTTTCCAAGAATGCTTTATCAGTGGCCTTAAGGATGACATCTAAGCCCAAGTCCTCATGAATCTCCCCCAGACTTGGTTGGAAGCTAATCAACGTGCCAAGGAACCTCAACATGTTGTTTTTTCCCAACACTGCAAACCTTCTTTCCCTCCATTCCCTCACCCTTCCACACCTTCCCCTCATCCCACCCTGCTCAAGATCCATAAATTAACCTAGGCATAAATGGTTGAATGTCAATGCAAAGGTCTTTGCTATAATTGTGATGAAAAATATTTTCTGGGGCATAAGTGTATCGAAGAGAAGTTGTTCATGGCCATTTCTGAGGATGTTGTTGAAGACGCGATCGAGGCTTATTGTGCAGCCGAGATGCCTAATCCATCTCATATCACTCTGCCATCTGATCCACTAGAATTTGAATTGGTCATTTCCTTGAATGCACTCACTAGCTTCTCTTCTCCCCAAAACCTCAAGCTAATTGGCTACATTAAAAACCGGAAGGTCATCGTCCTAATTGAAAGTGGTAGCACTCATAATTTCATTCATTGATGCATTTCTCAAGAAACCCATTGTTATATCCATCCAATCAACAATTTTCAAATCATGATTGCCAATGGAAGTTCCATGAAATGTGGGGGGTGTTGTCAAAATGTGCATCTCCAAATTGGCCAGTACAACCTGAAATCTCATATGTTTTCTATCAACATGGGTGGTCATGACATTTTGTTAGGTGAAGAATGGTTACGCACTCTCAGTCCCATCCTCATGGATTTTAAGTAATTGACCATGTAGTTTTAACAAGACAACCAGCAGCATAAGTTCCAAGGCATCACAACAGGCTCCCTTGAGATCATCAATTCCCATCGAATGGAAAAGATCCTCAAAAAAGGCCATTATGGCTTTATTTCCAAACTCAATTACATTCAAGAAGTTGAGACACCATCTGTGCATCCTGACCTCCAATATATACTTTCCAAACACCACACTATTTTTTCCACTCCCCATGGCTTTCCCCCTTCCCGCAGTGTTCATGATCATTCCATTCCTCTAGTTTTGAGTAGTCTTCCTCCCAATGTCCACCTGTATCGTCATCCATTTTCCCAAAAAAATGAAATTGAGAAAATTGTTCAAGAATTGCTCGACACAGGTGTCATACACCATAGCACCATCCCCTATTCTTCTCCTATGGTCATGGTCCTCAAAAAAGAAGGCATGTCAAGCATGTGTCCCAACTTTCGTGTTCTCAACAAACTCACCATCAAAGATAAGTTTCCCATTCCTGTCATTGATGATCTATTGGATGAATTGAGTGGTGCTCACTACTTTACTAAACTTGATCTGCGTTCTGGTTAACACCAGATAAGTATAAAAGAGGTTGGCATTCCCAAGATGACCTTTCAAACTCATGAGGGACACTATGAGTTCTTGGTCATGCCCTTTGGCTTGTGTAATGCGCCCTCCACTTTCCAAAGTCTCATGAATCATGTATTTCTTCCTTTTCTCCATCATTTTGTCTTAGTTTTCTTTGATGATATTCTCATCTATACTAAAACATGGATAGCCCATCTTTCCCATGTGGATCAAGTTCTCCATCTCCTTTCTCAGCACCAAATTTTCCTCAAACAATCTAAATGTGCCTTTGGATCCTTAGAAGTGGAGTATTTGGTTCATATTGTTGGCAAGGATGGTGTCAAGGTGGATCCTAAGAAAATTGAAGCTATGCAAGATTGGCCTCGCCCCAAAAATCTCAAGGGTTTGCATGGTTTTTTGGGTTTAACAAGATATTACGGCAAATTTGTTAAGAAATGTGGCAAAATTGTATCCCCTCTCATTGTTATCCTTAAAAAGAATTCTTTCTATTGGACTCATGCAGTTGATCAAGAATTCCATGCTTTGAAAGAAACTATGTGCACAACTCTTGTCTTGGCCCTTCTCAACTTCAAAAAGGCTTTTTTCCTAGAATGTGATGCATTCGGGAAAGGAATTGGTGCAATTCTCATGCAACAAGGACGATCAATGGCTTTCACCAACAAAAAAAATTTGGAGCACCATTTGGGCCAATCAATCTATGAAAAGGAAATTTTTTTTATTCTGTGTTTTGTGGATCTATGGCATCCTTATCTATTGGTCCAACTCTTCCAAATTAAAATTGATCATCAGAGCCTCAAGAATTTTCTGGAACAACGCATTTCCGCCCTAGAGCAACAAAAATGGGCCACCAAGCTATTTGGATATGATTATGAGATAATTTACAAGAAGGGAAAAGAAAACGAGGTTGTTGAAGCTCTTTCCCGAAAGTATAAAGATGAAGGATCCTTTTTTTCTCTCTCCTTCATTGTACCAGATTAGCTCCACGATTCTCACCAGGAATGGTTGCAAGGCCCCAAAAATTTTGGTCTTATCCAACAGTTGTAATCCAATTCTCCAGTTTCTCCAGGGTACTCTTAGCACAATAACAAGCTTTGCTACAAAGGTCGTTTGTATCTCAGCAAACAATCACAACTTAAATCTCAGGAGATTTTAGAGCTTCACGCTTCCCCCACAATAGGCCATTCAGGCTTCACCAAAACCTATTAAAGGGTCAAACGCTCTTTTTTCTGGGATGGTATGAAAAAGGATATATGCACCTTTTGTGGCTAAATGCGATGTCTCTCAACGGAATAAGGGAGAAACAGTCAAGACCCCGGGAACACTCCAACTGATCCTGATTCCATCGACTATTTGGAAGGATATTTCTATGGAATTCATCGTTGTCTTACCTAAATCGAGCAATAAATCAGTCATCATGTGGTATTTTATCATCTTTCCAAATATGCTCATTTTTGTGCTCTCAAACACCCATTCACGGCCTCCACAGTGGCTCAAATTTTTCATGGATAATATCTTCAAGTTTCATGGCATGCCTCATTCTATTGTCTATGACTGCGATCCCACTTTTACCAACAATTTTTGGCAAGAATTGTTCCATCTCCAGGGCACCCAATTGCACCTCAACACTTCTTATCATCCCCAGACTGATGGAAAAATTGAAGTTTTCAACATGTGTTTGGAAACATATTTGAGGTGTTTTGCATATGAACGTCAGAATCATCGGACTCAGTGGTTACCCCTCGCTAAATGGTGGTACAACACATCTTACCATACAGCTACTCGCATGACTCCTTTTGAAGCAATCTATGGACAAAATTCACCCTCAGTTCTCTCCTGCATGCCAGGTGTATTGAACATTCAGGAGGTTGACAACAATCTTGCATTTCGTGAGGCCATTCTTCACACCCTCAAAACAAATTTGGCCGTGGCTCAGAATCACATGAAGTAACAAGTAAATCAAGGTCGTTCTGAATGAAAATTTATTGAAGGGGACCAGAAGTTTCTTCATTTGCAACCCTATAAGAAGACTTCACTAAAAACAGACCACAGTCAGAATATTTCTCCCAAATTTTATGGTCCTTATACAATTCGCAAGTGAGTGGGGTAGGTGGCTTACTAGTTAGCTTTGCCCAATCATTCTAAGCTCCATATTGGTTTTCATGCCTCATGCTTAAAGAAGGTGATTGGTACTAAGTGCTAAACTAAAACCAATGTACCTGAGTTGGATGAAGAAGGTTCCATTTGGTTGCAGCCAAAAGCAGCCTTGGACCAACGCAAGTGTTGTGTTCGTCAGTGAACCATCAAGGAAGTGTTAGTGCAGTGGAAAGATACAATTATTGAAGATGAAACTTGAAAGTTGGCTACCATTATGCAACATTTTCCTCATATCAAGCCTTGAGGACAAGGCTCTTTTTCAAGGGGGAGGGCATGTTAGGGACCTAACCTCCCTAACCCCTCACGTAGATAGAATAATATATTTCCATGTAATAAAGGATGACATTAGTTAATGAGGCCTATTTAATAAATTGGAATAAGTCAATGTAAGAAGACCTAATAGAAGCTTCTGCTTCTAAAAGGATCTTCCTCTAGAATGATCTTTAGAAGATAGAATTAGTATAAATAAGAGTAGGAGTCATGATAATTTTTGTCTTGAGAATTATTGTAATAGAGAACTACTCTACTGGAGGTAACCCCCTTGAAGAGGCAAGTGAACATTGTTTCCTATCAATAAAGGTAATATTTTGGTGTTGTGGTTTCATCTATTGTGTTGTCTCGTTTTTATTCTTTGTAATATTTATGTTTTCAACTATTATAATAGATCTGGTACCTTACATTCTATAGCGTGTACGTAGGTTTTATGCGGGTTGTATCTGCAAGGATTCCATAGGGGATAGGAAGAAAGGAGTGTGTAGGTATGTCGATATTGGACGTGTTAGACTACATAGAGGATCTATTGGAGGGCCAACAAATATGGTCCATCCCAACAGTCTACACTTATGAAGACATGTCAGATCCACAGAGGACTTCCCAGGCGAGGTCAATACCACTAGAAGAAGAGATTGTTTTCATGATAGGAGAAATGGCTCATTTTCTTTCAAATCACCACATAGGGGATGGTGACCTGATAAAGAAGGAGGTGAAGGGTTTTGGTGGTGTATATCTCAAAATTCCTAAACGCGGGAATTGTGTCTTTGCAAAGAGGCTTGATGGCTCAAATATAGAGGATTCATGGGATTTAAACCACAGGACCAACAAGTATAGGGATTTATGCCATTCGAATGATATCTCTATTGTTTCCTTTAATCCAAATAAGACTTGCATTGATCCATAAATCCCTTATTATGGTTCATATCAAAGGTATAACAAGTTTCAAGAGTTTTATTTCATTGGTGATATGTTGGAATTCCAACATATGAGGGGCTCGCCAACCCTAGCATTATAGAATTTAGGGTTGTAGAATGAAAAATGTGGGAGGAAACCTAAACATTGTCGATGTGTTAAAAAAATGTAGGCTCCAATTAACCTTTTTATGGGAGAAAAGACAAAACTAAATGAGATACTAGAAATGGTGAACCTATCCTTTGTAGGTCATTTCCTAGGTAGGAAAATGAACCCCAAAACGCTGAAGGTATGGATGAAAAAAAAAATTGATCCCATAGTCAAATACAATCCTCAAGCTTTAATTTGGTTAGAGGTTGGATGGTTTGGATCTTTTAGAATGCAGATGAGGTTGAAAATATACTACATTAAAGGTGGAAGTGGGGTGCACAACCACTCTTCCTCCAAAAGTGTCATATAGAGTTTGATGCAAGCTTTGCAAGTTTGTATATCATCCCAGTCTGGGTGAGGATTCTAGGGCTCCCTATGGTCCTATGGTCAAAAAAAGTATTTGAGGAAATTGGGAACACACTTGATATTTTTTATGTGGATGATTTTTCATTTAGAGACATTGTCTATATGGTTATAACATGTATTCTGGTTGGTCTAGATATTAGAAAGGGCCTAACATAGAATATGGAAATTCATAAAGGTTTGGAATATTTTCAAGTGAACTTAGAATATGAAGGTATTCCCTTTAGGTGTGGAAAATTCCATAGTTATGGGCACCTGTCAGAAAATTAATTATTCCACCGCCCAAAAGACAGCTTATCTCAGTCGATCAAATTTTGAAGAGATACCACCACCCAGAAATTAATTATCACTGCCTTAACCGCCTTATTCATTTAATGATCATCACCACCACACTGTTTTTTACTGATCAAATATCAAAGGGGAAATAAACAATTAATGTTCTAGAAAGTCCAAATTCAACTTATGTACAACGAAGGGGGCAAGATAATCGACTAATTGTATCAGTATATATACATACATGTAATATTTATTTTAGTAGAGAAGAGAAGAAATATAAATTGAGAGAGAGTTCTGAAGAGTGTTAACAAAAGATTTTGTATTATGTTTTTGTTTGAATCTAAGTTTGTAAACTCATGATAATGTTCATATTTATTACAGAGTAACTTATTTTGTTGTAGCATGCATATTTTGTTTTCTGTTTGAAAAAATCATTTAAATCCTTATGTTGTGCAATGTTTTTTTGTAGAATCTTATTAAGTTTTTAGTACATAAGTACTGGGTGAATTTACTATTGTAGGGAATGATTCAGTGAAGTTATTTTGCTGTTGTAATACGAATTTTTAGTCTGTTGTTATAATTCCCTTGTTTCTATTATAAATATTTTTTGTTGTAAAGCCATTTTACTCTCTACTAAAACACCTCTTGAAAAGGTTGTCATAGAACAAAGTATTGATCTTTGTATATGATGCAGGAGTTGTTCACTTAAGTTTTTGCTGCAATAGTTCTTTATTATTTACTGAAACACATCGTTGAAACACCTGGTTGTAGCTTACAGGTGTTGTTACACAGTGCTAAAACTCATGTAGTAGTTTTTCATTGTTTTCTGAAGCACTCCCTTGCATCCTTCATTGTGGTATCAGAGCTAGTAACATTTCTAGTTCCTCGTTGTAACTAAATATAGTGATTTGAAATGGCTACAAACAGTAATTTGGCTCAGCCACAGATTCAGGTTTTGACTGAAAGAAATTATGATTCTTGGTTTATCAAAATGAGAACAATTATGCATTCTCAATATCTTTGGGAGTTTGTTATTGTTGGTTATCCAGAGCCTACTGACCAAGCAGCAGAAATGGTTGTGAAAAATTCCGAACAGATTTTGTTGAAGGAGAACTGAAAGAAAGCCAACAAAGCCCTCAATCTTATTCAGCAAGGCCTAAATGAAACCATATTTTTGAAGGTGTCAAGTGCAGTGTCTTCAAAGAAATCTTGGGACATTCTTGAAACTAGCTATCAAGGTATATCCAAGCTGAATATTGTCAAGGTTTAGAATTTGAGAAGAGACTTTGAAAGTATGAAGATGAAGAATAGCGAGCCAATTGACAGTTTCATGACTCAAGTAATGAATGTTGTGAATCAACTAAGGTGGTATGGTGAAGACCTCTTGACAGGAGAGTAATTGAAAAATTTCTCAGATCTTTTCCAAAGAATTTTGAATACATAGGTGTACCCATAGAAGAATTTAAAGATATTGGTCTTATGCATATTGATGAATTAATTGGTTCTATGATTGCTCATGAATCCAGGATGTCTAGATATGATAATCCATGTAGATATGATTAGAGAATGCCTTCAAATCACATCTACATGTTATTAGAGGTAGAGACAAAGAAAGGTCTAGTAGCAGAGGAAGAGGAGGCCGATTTGCTAGTCAAAGAGACAGCAAAAATGATTCAAAATCTGAGGATAAAGCTCAGCATAATCCTCCTAGTTTAATGGGGAGTAGTAGCAAATCTTGGCAGCAAGGAAATCGGAGGTATGATAAATATAAGGTACAATTTTATTATTGTAAGAAATTTGGACATTATGCTAACAAGTGTTGGAAGAAGCAAGCAGATGTTGGAAAGCAGTCTGCTCACATAGAAGAGGAGTCAAAGAATGACCAAAAAACTGTGTTTTTTACTTGTAATGTCACCCACAAAAGTTCAAATGATGTTTGGTTTTTGGAAAGTGGATGTAGCAATCACATGATTGGAAATAAAAACTTATTTTCCAATTTAGATACCAATATTCAGTCTGAGGTAAACTTGGGTAATGACTGTAAGGTAAGAGTTAATGGTAAAGGTGTGATTCATGTTTATACTAAGAATGATGAAAGAAGAAAAATAGAAGGTGTTTATTATGTACCTGGTATGAAATGAAATATGTTAAGTGTTGGACAGTTGATAGAGAAAAAGTACAGAGTGTTATTTAAGAACAAGGTATGTACAATTTATGATAAGTATCCAAGTAACACTACAACATATTGAAAAAATTGCGATGACCACTTGCGACGAAAGTACTCTTTCGTCGCAACATGCAAGATAAAAAGTTTATTTTTTCTAAATCCAAAACTTTATTCGTCGCTATCTCGACACATGTAGTTTGACTAAATTATTATGGTCAATGTTTGTCGCAAGAGCAATGAATGTAGTTTGTCTGTCACAAGAGCAACGACTTACCTAACCTTAAAATTGACCGTTAAAAATGACCTAAAATAAATAGGTGGAAAAGAAATATTTTTAGATCAATATCATCGCAATTGCGAAGATAGTGACCTAAAATTGGACTATAAATATTTGACGATTTAAATATGTTGTGACAATCTTGCTATAACAACGGTGGTTCTGAAAGGGTATTTTTGTGCGGAAAAATGTCGCAGAATGTTGTTAGAGGTGGGGGAAAAAGTAAAGAGGGTGAAAAGGGTGATGGTAGATGTTATTGCCCTTGTAAAAAATGTTGCCTCAGACGTCCCGTAAGAATTTTAATAGCAACAGCTACAAAACATTGTAGGAAATATGGTCACATCGATGGCGGATCGAATGAATATTGTC
>SNQJ01S0027040.1:28414-46366 GCA_010110895.2 Picea sitchensis | reverse complement strand
TGAGAGAGAATTCTGAAGAGTGTTAAAAAAAAAATTTGTATTATGTTTATGTTTGAATCTAAGTTTGTAAACTCATGATAATGTTCATATTTATTACAGAGTAACTTATTTTGTTGTAGCATGCATATTTTGTTTTTTGTTTGAAAACTTTAGTTAAATCCTTATGTTGTGCAGTGTTTTGTTGTAGAATCTTATTAAGGTTTTAGTACATAAGTACTAGGTGAATTTACTATTGTAGGGAATCATTCAGTGAAGTTATTTTGTTGATGTAATATGAGTTTTTAGTCTATTGTTATAATTCCCTTATTTCTATTATAAATCTGTTTTGTTGTAAAGCCATTTTACTCTCTGCTGAAACACCTCTTGAAAAGGTTGTTGTAGAACAAAGTATCGATCTTTATGTATAATGCAAGAGTTGTTCACTTAAGTTTTTGCTGCAATAGTTCTTTATTATTTACTGAAACACGTTGTTGAAACACCTGGTTATAGCTTACAGGTGTTGTTACGCAGTGCTAAAACTCATGTAGTAGTTTTTCATTGTTTTCTGAAGCACTCCCTTGCATCCTTCATTGTGGTATCAGAGCTAATAACATTTCTAGTTCCTCGTTGTAACTAAATATAGTGATTTGGAATCTGATTTGAAATGGCTACAAACAGTAATTTGGCTCAGCCAAAGATTCATGTTTTGACTGAAAGAAATTATGATTCTTGGTTTATCAAAATGAGAACAATTATGCGTTCTCAAGATCTTTGGGAGTTTGTTATTGTTGGTTATCCAAAACCTGTTGACCAAGCAATAGAAATGGTTGTGACAAATTCTGAACGGATTTTTTTGAAGGAGAACAGAAAGAAAGACAACAAAGCCCTCAGTCTTATTCAACAAGGCCTAAATGAAACCATATTTTCGAAGGTTTCAAGTGCAGTGCCTTCAAAGAAAGCTTGGGACATTCTTGAAACTATCTATCAAGGTGTATCCAAGGTGAATACTGTCAAGGTTCAGAATTTGAGAAGAGACTTTGAAAATATGAAGATGAAGGATAGTGAGTCAATTCATAGTTTCATGACTCAAGTAATGAATGTTGTGAATCAGCTAAGGTGGTATGGTGAATACCTCTTGACAGGAGAGTAATTGAGAAAGTTCTCAGATCTTTGCCAAAGAATTTTGAATAAGTAGGTGTACCCATAGAAGAATTTAAAGATATTAGTCTAATGCATATTGATGAATTAATTGGTTATATGATTGTTCATGAATCCAGGATGTCTAGATATGATAATCCATTAGAGAATTCCTTCAAATCACAGCTACATGTTACTAGAGGTAGAGGCAAAGGAAGGTCTAGTAGCATAGGAAGAGGAGGTTGATTTGTTGGTCAAAGAGACAGAAAAAATGATTCAGAATCTGAGGAGAAAGCTCAACAAAATCCTCCTAGTTTAAGAGGGGGTAGCAACATATCTTGGCAGCAAGGAAATTAGAGGTATGATAAATATAAGGTACAATTTTATTATTGTAAGAAATTTGGACATTATGCTAACAAGTGTTGGAAGAAGCAAGAAAATGTTGGAAAGTAATCTTCTCACATAACAAAGGAGTCAGAGAATGACCAGAAACCTGCGTTTTTTACTTGTAATGTCACCCAGGAAAGTTCAAATGATGTTTGGTTTTTGGAAAGTGGATGTAGCAATCACATGACTGGAAATAAAAACTAATTTTCCAGTTTAGATACCAATATTCAGTTTGAGGTAAATTTGTGTAATGATTGTAAGGTAAGAGTTAATGGTAAAGGTGTGATTCATGTTTATACTAAGAATGATGAAAGAAGAAAAATAGATGATGTTTATTATGTAACTGGTATGAAATGAAATATGTTAAGTGTTGGAAAAATGATAGAGAAAAAGTACAGAGTGTTATTTAAGAACAAGGTATGTACAATTTATGATAAGTATCCAAGTAAGCAGTCGATTGTTAGAGTAGAGATGACAAAGAATAGAATGTTTCCACTTATTTTGAGAAATGATCTGACTGACTCTTTGAATGCTTATAAAGATAAAGGTTTGGATGAGTCATGGTTATGGCATTTGAGATATGTCCATTTACATTTTGGGGGTCTAGATTTGTTGTAGAAAAATAAAATGGTGAAGGGGTTGCCCAGTATTCAACAACCAGCAAGCTTGTGTGAGAGTTGTATACTTGCAAAGCATCATAGGGATAAATGTATTTCTGGAGTTTCGTACAGGGATAAAGCTCCATTGGAACTTGTTCAAACAGACTTTTGTGGACCGATGCAAACATATTCATTGACTGGTAATGTTTAGTTTATGACTTGTATTGATGATTTTAGTCGAAAAACTTGGGTTTATTTGCTAAAGTAGAAGTCTGAAGATTTTGATATATTTAAGAGGTTTAAAGTTATGGTTGAAAAGGAGAGTGGAAAATATATTAAAGTCTTGAGATCAGACAGAGGAGGTGAGTAAATGCTAATTGATTTTATGGAGTTTTGTCAGTATCATGGAATCAAGAGACGATTTACTACTCATTATACTCCATAGCATAATGGAGTAGTTGAAAGGAAGAATCGAACCATTATGAATATGGCTCAAACTATGTTGAAGGAGAAGCATCTTCCAAACGAATATTGGGGCGATGCATTTTTTTTTCAGTATATATTCTGAACATGATTCCAACTAAGAGTGTAAAGAACCAAGTTCCCCAGGAAGCTTGGAGTGGTAAGAATAGTAATGTATCCCATTTGAGAATTTTCGGGTGTGTAGCTTATGCACATGTACCTGAAGAGATGAGGAGAAAGTTGCATGACAAAAGTGAGAAATGTGTCTTTGTTGGATACAGTGAAGAGTCTAAGGAATATAGACTCTATAATCTCGTCACCAAGAAGTATGTTATCAACAGAGATGTTGAGTTTAAGGAAGAAGAGGCTTGGGAAGGTAGCATTGATAAAATTGTTTCAGGGGGAGCTGAAATATCCCATGAAGATGATGATGGAGATGAGCGGGTCATACAAGGTGGACAATTGACTCCACAATCACATACACCTACAACAAGAACTCATGTAAGACAATCATCAGGAGTCAACCCATCACAACTAAGAACAACCAAAACATATGAGTGTGGTGAGCCATCAGGTTATGGTGGAAATAAAACGGGATATGAGGTAAGTGATGAATCAAATCCTACTTTAGCATCATTAAGAAACAGAATTAGAGGTCAAAAAACTAGAAGTTTAAAAGAATTATATGAGCAAAGTGATGAAGTAAATCAAGTTTCAAATTTTGCATTAATTGCATATGATCCTGTAAATTCTGATGATGTTTTAAAGATATAATTTTGGTGATCCATATGGATATCGGTGGCCACCCACCTTTTCCAACTGGCTCAAAGCAGTTTTCTGACAATTTTGGCAATTTACTATTTTTAGCAGTTTTAACTTTCAGGGACATTTTGAGGGCCTAAATGAAGGTTTTTTGAGATCGATATTCTCAAAAATATCCAAAGGCTTGATTGATCCCCCAAAATGAATCTCCTCAACTATACCTTTCCAACAGGCTATCAAACGCCTAAAACGGAGATCGTATGCAAAAGTTACGACCCCGAGAAGTTGATGTACTAACTTACCCAAACGGGGCCCACATGACTTTTGGCGCTTCATCTCCTAGGGTTAGGTTTTTGGATGTCTAGGGTTTTTGAATTCTTGTTTATTGTAAAAAGGCCTTCAGAGCCTCATTGTAATCTTCTTCTTGTGAATGTGCGCAGCCATCACATCTCTTCTCAGAGATAAGCTGCCACCATTCCAGCAAGCTTGTTTCTGCTACATTTTACAGTTTCAGCTTATTTTTTTATTGAATAGAAAACCAGTTTTACTGTATCTTTGTTATTTTGTGTTAAGCACATATTAATAATATGTATTCATTTTGTTCCGCTCATAAAATCCAGATCATTTGGGTAGAAGCCATGAATGAGGAAATTGATGCCATAGAAAGGAATAACACTTGGGAACTTGTAGATTTTCCTAAAGATAAAAATTGCATTGGTGTTAAATGGATTTACAAGACCAAGTTAAATGTTGAAGGTGAAGTTGAGAAGCACAAGACAAGGCTTGTAGCTTAGGGGTTCAGTCAATAACCCGGTATTGATTATAATGAAAAAATTTCACCTGTAGCCATGCTTGATACAATAAGAATGGTGTTAGACATTGTTTCTTATAATAAATGGTGTATGTACCATATGGATGTAAAATATGTATTTTTAAATGATTTTCTAGAAGAAGAGGTTTATGTGAAACAACCTCCGGGATATGAGATTGATGGACAAGAAGGTAAGGTCTACAGGTTAAAGAAAACGTTGTATGGATTGAAAAAAGCACCCAAAGTATGGTACACCATAATTGATGAATACTTGAATAGTAAAGGATTCAACAGGAGTCCAAGTGAGCCAACTCTATATACAAAGGTAAATCAGGAAGGTAAACTCTTGATTGTATGATTGTATGTAGATGATTTTATTTTCACCGGAAATCTTTCAGTAGATGAGTTTAAGACAGCCATGAAAACTGAGTTTGAAATGACTGATTTAGGAATGATGAAGTATTTTCTAGGCATTGAAGTAAATCAATATGAAGATGGTATTTTTATTTGTCAAACTAAGTATGCAAAGGAAATATTGAAAAGGTTCAGGATGGTGAACTATAAACCAATTGTAATAGCAATTGAAACTGGAACAAAACTCAGTAAGAATGATGAGGGATCATGTGTTGATCTGACTATGTATAAAAGACTGGTTGGAACTCTCATGTATTTGACAGCAACAAGACCTGATATTATGTTTGTTGTAAGTTTGATTTCTAGATTTATGGAGACTCTGAAGAGTACCCATTGGCAAGAAGGAAAAAGGATCCTAATATATGTTGCTAGAATAACAAATTATGGTGTTATGTACACATCATAATCAAATTTTAAGTTGATTGGATATATTGATAGTGATTTTGCAGGCAATATAGATGACAGGAAGAGCACATCAGGATGTGTGTTCATCTTTGGATCAGCAGTTGTAGCTTGGGCTTCAAAGAAGCAACTCATTGTGACTTTATCATCTGCTGAGGAAGAGTATGTTGCAGCAATAGAAGCTGCATGTCAAACTATGTGGATGAGAAGGATTATGACTGAGTTTTTGCATGAATAGAAAGAACCAAATCATATTTTCTGTGACAATAAATCAGCCATTGCAATGTCATGTTATCATGTTTTCCACGATAAAATTAAGCATATTGATACAAAATATCATTTTATTCGAGAGCTGATAAAAAGTGATGAAATTCCTGTAGATTTTTGAAAATATGGAGATCATTTTGCAGACATGTTTACAAAGCCCTTACCCAAGGAATTATTTGAAATTCACAGAAAGAACATTGGGGTTTGTGAACTGTAATAATGCAAAGTTTTGTTTTTGGGTGAAATGATTAAAGGGGAGAATGTCAGAAAATTAATCATTCCACCGCCCAAAAGACAACTTATCTCAGTTGATTGAATTTTCAAGAGATACCATTGCCCAGAAATTAATTATCATCGCCTTAATCGCCTTATTCATTTAACAATCATCACTATCACGCCATTTTTGAATGATCAAATATCAAAGGGGCAATAAACCATTAATGCTCTGGAAAATATGAATTCGACTTGCATACAATGAAGGGGCAATCTAACTGACTAATTGTAACCGACTTATGCTTTAGTAGAGAAGAAAATAAATAGAAATTGACAGAGAGTTCTGAAGAGTGTTGACAGAAGATTGTACTCTGTTTCTGTTTGAATTTGAGTTTGTAAACTCATGATAATGTTCATATTTGTTACAAAGTAACTTATTTTGTTGTAGCATGCATATTATATTTTATGTTTGAAAACTTCAGTTAAATCTTTATAATGTGTAGTGTTTTTTTGTAGAATCTTATTAAGTTTTTAGTACAGAAGTACTAGGTGAATTTATTGTTGTAGGAAATGATTCAGTGAAGTTATTTTGCTACTGTAATATGATTTTTTAGTCTGTTGTTATAATTCCCTTGTTTTTGTTAGAACTCTGTTTTGTTGTAAATTCGTTTTACTCTCTGCTGAAATACCTATTGAAACACCTGTTGAAAAGGTTGTTGTATAAAAGAGTATTGATCTTTGTGTATGATGCAGGAGTGGTTCACTTAAGTTTTTTCTGCTATAGTTATTTATTATTTGTTGAAACACGTGCTGAGACATTTTGTTGAAACACTTGGTTGTAGCTTATAGGTGTTGTTACATAGTGTTGAAAATCATGTAGTAGATGTTGATTTTTTTTCTGAAGCACTCCCATGCATCCTTCAACATCTATCAACTGACTGCACATATGCAATCTCTAGAAAATTCTAGGTTCAAAAGAAGAAATTGGGTGATGGGGAGGATGAATTAAAAAGACTGAATTCATACTTAAAACTAATGGAAGTTCTAGAATGTAATGGGTTAACGAAATGTCTACATGAGGTACATGGGGAAGCTACTTTCTAATCCTCTGACACAAGATATCCCAAAGATTAGACAATGGAAGAAACGTAAAATAAAAAATACTAGTTAACACTTCTGGGCAAGTACAGAAAGTCTCATTCATCAATTAAAAGAAAAACTTCTAACAATATGATATTTGGGGCCAGTGGATTATATGATGATATCAAATATCCAAATCCCTTGAATGACTTTCTACACAGCCTCCCTAGAATGAAAAACCCTAACCCCTCTCCTCTAATTCTCATTCTTGTGATAGAAAAATGTCAATTAGATGGAACCTCTCAAATGGGTTCTTCTACAAATCTAAGTATAAACACAGGGGATACCAAGCCATATAGAGAAAAACCTTCCAAGGAAACCTTGAAATACAATATTAGATCGAGGAGCAAGGGAACCATTGATTTTCTTGGGAAGGTGGCAGGGGTTTTGAGTCTTCTACCAAAAAATATCAAAAAGTCCCCTCACAGAGGAAGGACGTCTTTTATCACTAGCTCAAAAAAAAGCATCCTTAGAAATTAAATGTGGTAAGTTGTTGTCTTGAGTGGGGCCCTTAGAGAAAATTCCCCCAAGGAGGGCTTAAAATGATTTTCATGACCCTTGATTTTCAAGGGTTGGCCAACCCCTTCAAAAAATTGTCCCTAAAAATATTGGTAGAGGCAACAAACTCTTCTATTATTCTTCTGTAAGAAATTATGACTAATGGGGAGAAAACTACTCCAAAACTTTCAAAAATTTTAGGTTACTAGGAATTTTTTTTTAATGATGTTCTTAGAAGGTTAAAGGGGAACATAATTGGGTGGAAGAAATGCTCATTTACCCTTACTAATTCTTCGGAATTTACAATGGGTCTAGGGACTACTATATTCTCTCTAGACCTTGGCAAGGAAATCACTCTTTTGAATGTATATAGGTCATGTGTGGACAAGATGGAATACTAGGATTAGTTGTTCCGTATGGAATGGATACAATATGTGGTAGTGGTGGTGGGAGGGGATGTAAATTTTTCCTTGGGAGCCTCAAAGGTATGGAACCAGTCAGACAAGTAGATGTCCTTTCCAGTTACTTTACTAAAATTTTGGAAGAAGTAGGTTTATTGGACGTTGAGCCTCCCAAATTATCCCCAACCTGGAGAAATAATAGATCGGGAGAGGACTGTATTGCAAAAAGTCTTGATTTATTTTGGATATATGAAAATTTTCTAGATGAAGCATCTAGAATAAAAC
This sequence comes from Picea sitchensis, assembly GCA_010110895.2. Classification (NCBI taxonomy): domain Eukaryota; kingdom Viridiplantae; phylum Streptophyta; class Pinopsida; order Pinales; family Pinaceae; genus Picea; species Picea sitchensis. The sequence continues at coordinate 38,609 of SNQJ01S0027040.1, read as the reverse complement.
AATGGGTTTCCTCGGGAGGGGGTTTTGACCATAATCCAGTCAAATAGGAAATAACCACTTCCCAAGAGAAACCTTCAAGTCCATTCAAGATGAATCCAAAATGGATAAAGGAAAAAGAGTTTATGAACTAGATTAAATAGGTATGGGAGCCTTGTAATTGAGATTCAAGAGAATATACTCGTTTACAATCCCATCAAAATCTAAAAAAATCAAATAAGAGAGCTACGTAGTGGGAAAAAGAAAAGAAGTAGAAGGACAATAAAACTCTTCAGGAAGTGGAGAATGCCTTGGAATTTTATTATAGCACTAAACGATTTTATTTTTTGACAAGGGAATAGAAAGAAGAGGTATCAATTCTTGAAGAAAAAAAGAGGCAAATACTCTTGGAAAAAGAAAAAGAAAGGAGGCTTAAAATTAGGGCCTTACAACTCCAAGAAGGAAATGAAAACACAAAGTTTTTTCATAGATATGCCAATCGTAGGAGAAACATTAATTCAGTATGGAAAATTGAAAAGGATGATAACACATGGGCACTAAACTTCAAGGACATTGTTGCAGAAAGAGTCAATTACTTATCATCCCTATGCAAAGAGGAATCTCAAGCCACCATAAATGAGGTAATAAAATTGTGAAATTCTTTTCCATGTTTGTCACTCCTAAGGACAATCAGGATTTGATGGAGGAAGTTGGAAAAGAAGAATTTATTTTCATTTTTCAAATATTCTAGAATGAAAAAATCCCAGGGCTTGATGGCATCCTTGTGGAATTTTTTCTTAGTTGTTATGATTTTATAGGAGAAGATCTGGTGGTTGAGGCCTCAAGATCTACAGGAAAAATGTGTGGATCTTTTGACACAATCATTCTTTCTCTAAATCCAAAAGATGATAATCTGACATCCTTTGAAAAATTTAGGCCAATTTCCTTATACAACTGTATATACAAAATCATCTCCAAGGTAATAGCTAGAAGACTAAAAAGGATCCTATCAAGGAAAATATTTGAAGAATAGTTTGAGTTTTTAGAAGGAAGACAAATACATGAGAAGGAGGACTCCATTTAATCAAAGTCAAGAATAAAAAATTGATGGTATTCAAAGTGGATCTATCCAAATAATATTATAGGGTAAGTTGGTTATATCTCAGTCTAATCCTCATTCATTTTGGTTTCTACCACCACTTTGTAGTATGGGTAATGAATTGCATCATTTTTACATCTTTTATTGTTTTGATAAATGGGGAAGCATATACCTTCTTTAGGCTGGGAAGAAGCCTTATACAGGGCTACCCTTTATCCCCTCTTCTTTTCCTTTTAATTACTAAAGTCTTGATTAGGTTGTTAAAGGAGGCTTCTAAAAATGGGAGTTTCAAAGGAGTCAATATAGGTACATCCTACAATATTATACACTTGTTTTTTGTTGATGACATATTTTTTTTTGTGAGCGCTCTAGAAGGGTTGTTGAGAAGTTTAGAGATATCATGGATTGATTATGTAAAGTGACAAGTATGAAAATAAACCTACAAAAATCAATAATCTCTATGTGGGGTATTTTGAAGCAAGAGAAGATCTTCATTAGATCTTCGCAGACCTAGATATTGTTCTAAAATACTTAGGGTTTAATTTTAATCCAAACACATATAAAAAAAGGGGATTGGAAATGATTTAGGTCCAAAGTGGAAAAAAATCTCAATACATGGTGTAACAGGTGGATTTCCTAAGGGGGACAACTAGTCCTGGTCAAAGTTGTCTTGGAAGTGATCCCAGTATATTGGATATCGATAACATGGATACATAAAGGAGTTCTAGAAATCAAAAAGAATTTATGTTATAGATTCATATGGTTTGGGAACCAAGAGAAAAAAAAATGCTTTTCTTTGGCTTTGTGGAAGAAGATATCCCTACCAAAAGAAAAAGGGTGTTGGGGCCTAAAGAACCTATTTCTCTTTACTACAGCCTTTTAGCAAAAACTGTTTGGAGGTTAATACAAGGAACATGGATGTGGGTATAGGTTGTAAAAGAAAAATATATTTCCCTAGACATTGTGGAGGAATGGATTATGAATCCTAGTAATTAAATGAGTCAAAAATGATTCTATAATCCAGAAAGCGGTCAACTCTTCTTTTCATTTGGCTGGAAACTAGTTTCTGTGACAAGTTGATAAAGGAGATAGATTACAAATAGGTCTTGATCCATGCATTGGAAATAAAGGAAGACACAAAATTTCTCCACATTTGATTCTTGAGCTACGAAGCAGAGGGTTTTTTATGTTAGCACAAGTTCTGAACTGGGCTAGGACTACCATTTGGCACCAAGCTTAGATGACCTGGAGGGAGCTTGATCTACAGAAAGATAATGAAGGTTAATGGTAGAGATACATAGCATTTTCAAAATATAGTAATGTCAGAATCAAAGAGGAGGATGATCAATTGGTCTGGTCTCTAAACTCATCATGGGTATATTTACCAAAATTAGGATATAAATCCCTTGTTGAGGAGGGAAGGGAGGATCAACACGTATAATGGTGGAAATTATTATGGAAGCTAAAGAGCCCATAAAAAACCAAAATTTTCATGTTCATGATCTTAAATAATAGGGCACTTACCTAAGATGTACTACAAAAGGGACCTTTGTTGGACTTGGTTGGTGTAGACTATGCCAGCAAGTGGAAGAAACTAATGCTCATATCATCATGGCTTGAACTTTCACAAAGGAAGTTTGGAAGGGAGTGGAAAGAATGATAGGGTATCAAAATGTCTAGATAGGAGATAATATTGAAGATTCCTTTAGAATTTGGTGTGACAACAAGGATAGAAAAAAGATCAAATCCATGCCTCTAAACATTGCTTGGGGAGTCTGGTTGGCTAGGAATTTGAATTTGTGTGAAAATAAAGAGTCGTTACCCTTAAAATGTGTGGTGTAGGCACTAAAAATCCTACATGCATACCCAAGAATACAAGATAAACAAATTACACACACTTCCAAGGAAGATAAAATAAATAACAGCATTCCTTGCGCTTACTTTGATTTTCTCAGAGATTCAAAGCACAATCAAGTATATGTGGCTGCCTTTTGTAAGCTTGACTTTGAACCTTGACTTCCCAATTTCATAATTTGAACTACAAATATCCAAATTGCACAAACAATATCTTCTTGGAAATCTAAAGACATGAAGAACATCGTAGGAGTGGTTTCCAATGTCGAAGTGTCTATTTTCATGCTCAACAAATAAAAATCATGACTATTTGTTGTAGGTGGAATTAAATTATTTTGGAAAAAGTTATATTAGAAAGAATTTATGAATGTCCAAAGTGGTTCCCAACTGAGGACACAAATTCCTAAGTGCACATCTATCAAAGGTTACTTTAATAAAGAATTTATTGAATGGAAAAATTATTATTGCATTGAAGAAGAGGTATGTGAGGATTTCAAAAGCGAATTTAGGATGTAAACATTGAAGAATGATTTTTTATTATATCATCATTCATGCACTTTCATTCATGTTTTATAGGAAAGATCCTCACGCACAAGATCAACTTTCAAAGTTTTAGTGTGTTAATTAATAACAATACTACTAGCTCCCCAAGAGAGAGTTTTCATCATCTTTCCACTTAATATTTTTTTCAGAATGTGGCAAAACATGTCATAACTTAGTTATCATCTAGCAGTGAGGACCACCATCACTAGTCAATATCTACAATTGTGGGCGAACTCATATATCTACTTAATATACATAATATATATTCATGAATAATTAGACAAGTTATTAATCATAAAGCTCTAGTACTTTCCTCTTCCACACTCAAAATTAAGAAGTTGAAAGTCAAAGTTTTTGGAATAACTATCACTCTCACAAAGTTAATCATAAATACCTTTGTCTCCATTAGGTTGAGTAAATAGTAAAATCCAATTACACCCATATGTTGTCCATTGATCAATCTTATTATACCCATGAAAATATTTGTATCAACATTACTCAATTTGAGTATCATATGTTGTAATAAAGAAACCACCTACATATTATACAATTTTGTTAAACATTGTAGCTACATCAAAGCAAGTTGTGTTTGATAATTATAGGTATAAAATGAGGAAGGAAGATTCATATTGTCAGAAGCTCTAATAAATAAATTGCATTCGATGGGCATTTTTTCCTTTGAGGATGTTGTGAATTTTGTTGGAAGAAATGTTTGGTCTCAAGGATGGAAGTCAATAGAATTATTGAATGTTTAATGGGGGGGAGCAAAGGAATGGTGAGAATATATAAATATGTTGAATCATAATTCTATAACCTTGTAAGAAGAGGACTATCTACTAAAATGGTTAAATAATCATAATACAAGGGAATTTATAGCCAAATTAGGATACTTAGCTAAAATGGAAGAATCCCAAGTAGGAGAAAGATTTAAGTGGTGGAAGTTGGTATGGAAGCTAGAGAATCTTGTAAAACCAAAAAAATTATTTGGTTGGTCATGGCCAAAAAAATATTAACATGCGACAAGTGATAAAAGAGAAGTTGGTAGGGGACAAGGAGATGTATTCTATGCTAGGATAATGAGGAATCCGCGGACCATATATTCGTGACTTGTTCTTTTTCAAGTGTTGTGTGGAATGAAGTCCTACAATTTTCAAGTGGAAGGAACAAATGGGAACACAGGTCTCTAGAGGATAGACTTGTTTTCATGGATATCTGACAATTTTGAAAAAACATACAAGGCTTTTCCCTAATTTGTTGTTTGGGGTATTTGGTTATCAAGAAATAACATAATTTTTCAAGATATTGATGTGACTCTAGAACAAGTAGCCAATAAATTTAGTTTTTCTTTTGAGGGGATTTGGAAATACTAAAAAAGAAAAGTGTCAAAGAATCATAAAAGAACATAATATTGATTATGAAGAGGCTTGGGGTTTCTTCAATGGGGCATGCCAATAAACATAATTATGTGTAGGACATGAGTTATCATTTTCTTTGATCATGTTATCCCCCATTTATAGGGATAACTAAGGATATGATGTCTCGGCTCCCTTAGGTATAAGACATGGAGTACCAAGAGGAAGATGAACAAGCAAGGGCCCCTATCAAACCACACATCACCATCCACCACACCCAGCTTGGCCCACAAAGGATAAAAAGTATTTATTCATGAGGTAACAAGTTCAATATTGTGGTAAGTGTCATTTTAATATTTGAAGCATTTGAACATGTTGCAAAGGATCATTTCTTGATGTTGAAAAAATTTTCTTGGAAATTATGCCTTTTTCCCTATATCACCTTGGTGAGTATCATGGTTTCCTAGTAAGTGGCCACCTTTAGGGAAAGGGTTGTTACCAGGGGGTCTCCTTGAAGGGTCATCGTACCATTCCCACTCATAATTTCCACCTTCCATCACTTCTTCCCCTCTGTCTCCCCACCTTTTAGGTTTTCAGGCTTATTGACCCAAGAAGGGCATGTACATCATTTCATGGGAAGAAGGGGCCATTAGGATCAAAGGCGCCCTAGCAAAACATCATGCAATTCACCCTGAGATCTCGAGAGAAATGAAATGCTTCTCAAAAAATAAAAGTAAGGGACCCATAAAATAAATGATTAGTCAAATACTTAAACTTTCCAAGATAGAGCGTTTGTGGGTTATGCATTTCCTTTTTAGTGCCCCTTATTTACTTCAACTTGGAAAGGCATGAAAACCAAGGTAGAGTGTATGTGGGATATGCATTTCCTTTTTAGTGCCCCTTATTGTCTTCAAATTTTTAACACATGCAAAGTAAATGTCTAATAAAGGGGTTGGTGTTACACATGATTTTGGTCACTCTAGTGATGTCTCTACAAGTGATGTATTCAGGCTCCCACAAGGACTTTTTGCCTGAGAAAAGTGATTGTTGTCTTCTTCCAAAAAACACATTTTTAAGATGAGTTAGCAGGCTGCCTATATTACAGGTCTTTGAAAATCCTTCATTCTCGCAGGCAACCCTAACTTAGGGTGCGAACTATTTGTAGTCTGCTCTATAGGTAGGGTGCGAACTTGTTTCAAAGCTTGGAAAAGATAAGAGGTCACGAAGGTTCTAGAAGGGAATCTTCTAAAAAATGAGTTGGCATTCGCATGGTTGGAATCCTACTGACTTCTCAGATTTAGTGGGATCATCCTCATCCATTTAACCATCTCTCCTTCTCCTATATATTGAAAGGTTTCTCATGGAAAAGGTTAAGAAAGATTGGATGAAGAATTGGGGAAAGAATTGTGTGAAGAACTCTGTTTGGATAGAAGCTTGAAGACTCTATTTGCTCGATCAAGTAGTATTGGATCTTCTTCATGCAAGTGCAGAGAAAGTGTGTGTGTTGGAACCAAGGGTCACTGAAAGGAATCTTGCGACCTCAAGGCGATTCGGTTGTATCTTCTATTTTCATTTAATATAATACAACAGCATGTCCATTTCCCATAAAATCACTCTTATTTTATTGCATAACTCCTTGATCATATGCATAGGTTGACATTGAATATACTTTGTTATCTTCACTTTAGTTGGTTTGTGTTGTCTTGGACCTGATTTCACAAGAGCACTGGAGCGAAGTAGGAACAACAGAGACCTAAGGAAGCGATATAAAGGTATGTCACTCATTCCTCCTTAATAGTAGATTCAATGAATGCAACTTAGGGAAAGAGTCATGTCATGTCCTGTTTTGTTCTAGATCCAGGTGGATCTAGAAAGATCTGTTAGTGTCCACACCTACCGATTTATCCGATAACAAAATTGGCGAATCCACTGGGGATACAACCCATTTTGGTGGTTTTTTATTGGTCATTTGCTCTTGACCTACCCTTTTTCATTCCCAATCAATCTCTGAGTCTTGAGGAGATCCTCACAGACTCCCTGGATCTAGAAGTTCCCTCAAAAGTTTTGCCTTTTTTCCAAAATTTGCTTGATTACAGACCTTCTCACACTGCACCTTTCTATGGCCTGCGAGAATAACTGAGGTTCGCACCCTAGTGCTCAGTTCAGTGCGAACTTCTCACACCCTGCCTGTGTCTACCCTGCAAGAATCCTTAATTCTCGCACTGTACGCCACTGTCAGACTGCGAACTCACTTGTAAAAATTTTGGATTAAGTCTTTTGTGTCTTCAGCTGCCCAGATTGGTTGGTGTGTTTGGAAAGAACTTCTCTGGCCAGTGATTGAATGTTTCTTGACTTCAAATCTCGTGAATGATTAGTTTTCGGAAATCAAAAGCTCTTCCTATTCATTTTTTCTCAATTTTTACCTCTTGACCTTTTCTTAACAAGGGTATAATCTCTGATTCATAAATCAAAGTGTGTGTTTGGTCGGGAGCCTTTGATTGGATTAAAAGTTGAGATTAATTGTCCTTTTCAATTGCTTATTACTTGGAAAATTGTTACCCGTGTGCATTTGAAGAGACTGGTCTTGTCAATTTGTTATTTTTGTCTTCATTGAAAGATCGATTTGGGTGTTTGTTGTGTATTTCTTTTTCGTTGGTTGCTTACTTTTTCTTAGTTCCATCCCTGTTGCTTGGTTTCTAATAAAAATTAAAGACATTTTCTTTTTTTAAGCAACTTTTTATTCGAAAATATTGGCATTCAAGTATTGAAAGAGAATGAATAGGGAATTTTCATTGTTCATGGTTGTTTGATATTACATTTCAGAGAAGATCATACATTGTAGTTCACATTGTTCCAAAAAACTCCTATTTCCCTCCTGTAAATAGGATTCATCGAACAAAAATTTGTATCATTCATTCCTATTTATGCATTGTTGGGTCAGAGTCTCACACAAAATCGGTTTCATTTCCGTCTCCTTTTGAGTAACAATAGCCTTTAATAATATTGCGCAATTTTAAAATTCAACTAGTAACTTTTTCTAGGGATCTTTTACACCAACATTAGCTAGGCTAGAGCTTTGGAATAGGCAGTGAGACACACTCTCCAAAGAAAAAAACACACAATATTATCTCGTGATAAGGAGTGTCAAATTCCATTTGCATCATTTTGTCCTAGGAAGCCCTTCTCACACAAAGGTCAAACCTGAAGTCGCATTGAGATTGACAGAGTTACTCACCCTGCTTTGTTGATATCTGTCTAGAGATTGCACATATTATGGGGGTCACTTGAAGGTATACCCACAATGATGAGTGGAAGCCTCTCAAGTTGATTTCAGGCTAGATACCATGCCCTTACATGTGGATCGGACTGTCGACTGTTCCCCCGGGAATTATTGTTGTTGGTGGTAACCTTAGTAGCCTATCTGCTTAGGGTCTTACACAAGGTGACTGTGAACGGGTAAGTCTTCACAGTACTTGGAATCGACGTTGGCCAGACTCACTCGGGATCCTTGGAGGGTATACCCACGATTGTGTGTGGGAGCTTGCACCAGGGTGTAATTCCGTTAAGTGGATCGTCAACGTAACTTTTCCACCATGGCCCAGCCCCTTCTTGTCTCGTCGTCGCGACGTTGGATTTCATCACCAACTAGTGACTTCGGAATTAGAAGGTCTTGTTTTCTTGGTTTTGCTTCCTATATTTTATTAGCGCATGTTGTTTGTTTACCCAAGTTGGCCATAGAATTTCTTTCCTAAAATTCTAACTTGATCACAATTGACCCTCCACGTCGTTCACATAGAATGCAAGGCCTACCCCCAGAAGATCTAGAAGGTTCTCAACCCTTACCTACCAACTCACCAGAGGGCTCTCCTCAACAGAGTGAAGTCCAAGACATTGCCACTCCACCAGTGGAAAGAATTAACTCTTTAGAACAGTTCCGAATTACCAATTCTCGAGAGGACTTTTGACTTCCTCCCGAATCCGAGAGACGTATTGTGCAAGTGAATTCTTCCGGAGATATATTTGTTCAGTCTTCTGAATCACCAACCAGACCTTTCATTGGAACTGAAGGTCAAGATCCTTTTTGGACTACTGGCATTTTTAGACGGGATTTCTTTGGCTCAAGAGTAGGCATTGATATCACTGTCACACTTGAGTTGCCCAAAACATCTGATCCAAAAACAATACCTTTTACTACTGCCTATTATTTTCCTGGTATAGACGCTCCGCCAGCTAACCACATCTTGACTATCCCTCCACAAATGGTCCATTATAGAATGGTCCTAGATACTACGAGTCCTCACACTGGGATTACAATGGCTAGCCAAGCCCCCATTGGCACACCGCTTTTTCCCAGATTCACCCCAACCCTTCCGCCCAGATATCATGTGTTGAATGCTTCTATTCCCGCTCCTACACAAATCTCATCTGGGACTCCTAGAGTTTCCACTTCTTCTGGGCACCATCTCATTCCTGGTTTTATTCCGACACTTCCTCGACCCCCTTTCAGAGGACCTCTTCCATCCTCTATCGGAGGCACCGACCCTAGTGGCACCATCCCATCTTTCACACTTAATTACCAGATTCCTGTTGGTGGACAATTTCACCAAGGAGGCCAAACCCAATCCCCTTTTGCAAGACAAATCCCAACTGGGATGCAATTCCCGATTGGAGGGAAACCCCCACCGACCCCACCCTATGGAAAAAACATACCTCCATCCTTGGCCTAGTATTGGAATTATCTTATACAACATAATCCTCACTCGAATGGGGGACAACAGCCTCAAGCTAGCTCTGTCATACCCCTTAGTGCAGGCCAACCATATCCAGGCATGTCTAATCCTATTTGGGGCTCGAATGCTCAACCCCACACCCTTTTTCAAGGGTACAACCCTATGAATTACTTGCCTCCACCCCAACCACCGAATCTTCCCAGATCTTCACATTATATGCAAACTGCTTATGGTCCCACTGGTCTACCGACGGGACTCCCTCCCCAAAGTCACTAGTACCCACATGTGAATAGACAGTTACTCTTCTTAGCCACCTTGGACCTCCCTGATTTTTCAAGGATTTTAAATGATCCAATCTGTCACTCTCCTCAATGTCCTGCCATACTGGCCAAACTACCATCCGACATCCCTAAATTCGATGGTAAACCGGGAGAGGACCTGAACAATCATGTAATGACTTTTCACCTTTGGTGCTCATCCAACTCTTTGATGGATGACTCTATTCGTTTACACCTTTTTCAGCGAACCCTCACAAGTTCCGCCGCAAAGTGGTATATAGAATTACCACGAGGCTTCTTCACTGACTTCAACACCCTCTCTATGGCTTTCTTCACCCACTACCAATTACCGATCCGCTACGA
>SNQJ01S0027040.1:0-23280 GCA_010110895.2 Picea sitchensis | reverse complement strand
TCCACGGTGTATGATTGGTGGCCATGACCTACGTTTATGATTCCATTCATTTGTGATCTGAGCATGGGAATGCCTACCTCAGAACTGGTATTATATTCTGCAGATGCTTGGTTGTTTACAGGTTTCTGATTAAGTGTGCTCCTTGTTTCTGACACACACACGCATTTTACAAAGTATTTCGACTATCACAAGTTTCGGCCTCATACTTTGGGGGGCATTTTGTTACACATGATTTTGGTCACTCTGGTGATGTCTCTACAAGTGATGTATTCAGGCTCCCACAAGGACTTTTTTCCTGAGAAAAGTGGTTGTTGTCTTCTTCCAAAAAACACATTTTTAAGATGAATTCGTAGGCTGCCTATATTACAAGGTGCAAAAATCCTTCATTCTCGCAGGCAACCCTAACTTAGGGTGTGAATTGTTCGCAATCTGCTCTATAGGTAGGGTGCGAACTTGTTTCAAAGCTTGGAAAAGATAAGAGGTCACAAAGGTTCTAGAAGGGAATCTTCTAGAAAATGAGTTGGCATTCTCATGGTTGGCATCCTACTGACTTCTCAGGTTTAGTGGGATCATCCTCATCCATTTAACCATCTCTCCTTCTCCTATATATTGAAAGGTTTCTCATGGAAAAGGTTAAGCAAGATTGGATGAAGAATTGGTGAAAGAATTGTGTGAAGAACTATGTTTGGATAGAAGCTTGAAGACTCTATTTGGTCTATCAAGTAGTATTGGATCTTCTTCATGCAAGTGCAGAGAAAGTGTGTGTGTTGGAACCAAGGGTCACTGAAAGGAATCTTGCGACATCAAGGCGACCCAGTGGTATCTTCTACTTTCATTTAATATAATACAGCAGCATGTCCCTTTCCCATAAAATCACTCTTATTTTATTGCATAACTCCTTGATCATATGCATAGGTTGACATTGAATATACTTTGCTATCTTCACTTTGGTTGGTTTGTGTTGTCTTGGACCTGATTTCACAAGAGCACTGGAGTGAAGCGGGAACAACAGAGACCTAAGGAAGCAATATAAAGGTATGTCACTCATTCCTCCTTAATAGTAGATTCAATGATTGCAACTTAGGAAAAGAGTCGTGTCCTGTCCTGTTTTGTTCTAGATCCAGGTGGATCTAGGGAGATCTGTTAGTGTCTGCACCTACCGATTTATCTGATAACAGTTGGAAAAAATATGCCTTAAAAACAAAAAGAAAAAAATGATGTGGCTAGCCCTCAACAAAGGCGCCCATAAATGAGACAATACGAGCCCTTATATGTCATGAAACCCAATACCTAGAAGTATAACGTCATCCACTTCATATTCACTACATGACTTAGAGAATTTTTTTCGTTGGGAACATCCCCTACTTAAGGAATTGGTTCACCCAATAGGGAACTATGACACCCCTCCCATATCTAAATTTGGCAAGTTGTATAAGGTCTTTGAGCATTTGATTATTTTGAAAAGGGGGGATTTGATGCACATGTTTGGGTGGTTATTTTATTATATATGGCTTATTTTTCATGATGTTGTGACTTGTGGACCCTTGGAGGGAGTACTTGTTGTATTTCCAAGTCCTTGACAGGTGAAAGCTTGATCGTGAAGGCATAAGGTCACTTGGATCTTCATTTGGGGCATGAAACCCATAGGTTGGATGATGCGCCCCCTTCACTTTGTACACGTGGATGATGAATTTTTCCTTTGGAGACATGAGAGGAAACCTTGGAGAAGGATATTATCCCCCCCTTTGCCCAATGTTTGGCCTTAGAGGCTCAAAACGCCATCTCCTAAGGCATGATGACATACTTGGAGGGATAGGGTTTGGTGGTGTTGGATGGTTTGATGATGACTTGGAACATATTGATGAAGGAAGACTCTTTCACATTAATATATGGCCTTTGGAGGCCCAACATCTCCCTCAAGAACCTCAACGACTTGCTCATTATGCCAAAACCTCACCCCTAAAGGGCACAACGTCATCATTTAGGGTTTTCTTCTTTTGTAAATTTGAATTACAATTTGTAAAGGGGAAATTGAGGAGATCATCTTCCCTAAAAAAACATTTTACCCTAAGTGTGTGGACAAATTGGTTTTACAACGTCTTATATAAATAAAGGCCTTGTCACTTTCATTTTAGATATAACTCACTTGAGAATTACATAAGTGTTGGCTGAAATTTTTTCCCTACTTGGGCAAATCGTATGTCTCTCTCTCTCTCTTATGCTTTTGGATGCTAGTACTTGTCTTGTGGTGGAAGAAGCTAAGGAAATATCTCTTGGATGACTTGTTCTTTCTTTGTGGTGGAATATTCTTGGTAAAGAAGGGTTTTTACTTTCTATCTATTGGAATTGGTAAGGAATTTTTTGCATATTGTTGTTATTTCTTCTTGTTTCATGGTTAATATTGTCTAAACCCTTGGAGTAGTATAAGGGCATACACCCTCCACTAATATTTATCACTTTTTCATTGAATAAGTTATTACAAAGGTATCTAGGAGGAGTAAAAAGGCTTACACCCTCCTAGATTTACCTTTCTAGTTTTGTTTTCTCTAGGGAGTAAAAAGGCTTACACCCATAGAGAGGTATCACTACTATCCCTTATAACAAGAGACCCCATAACCCAATTAATAAGGCACTAATATAATTTGCATTGGAGATCCAAAATCATTGCATTGGTATAAGTGAAAAGTTAAGATTTTGCAATTGTCCAAGTTGGAATTTATTCTTCTTGCTATAAGCTTGTTTGAGCCATGAGTGTGTCTCCTTTAGCCAAGTGATTCTCTTGTTGTTATAAACTAATTGCTACATCCATTAGGGTTTCTTCAAACTCACTCTTTAAACATATTTTACTATTTCTACCACTGCATTGCAAGTAATTGGTGCTAATTATCCTCCTTGTCAACGGCTTTCATTTGGATGATTTTCTTGTGAATTTCAGTGGCTAGAAATTGCTTTTGTAGAAAAAAAATTATACAGCCACAAGGCTTCCCTAATATATTGTTGATAACATCTTTTGCAGCCCTATTTTTTCCATCAAAACTTGAGTTTAAGTATTGGAATATTATCTAAATGTTTAGGGCTTGATCATCCAATAATTGTTTGATGTTTTTTATGGTTAATTGTGCAGTTGTTATAACTTATTCTTTTCTGTTGTAAATCTGATATATGTTGCAGTTCTTGAACAAAAAGCATATATTTTTTATTCCCCTTTGATTATAGGCTTGGTTTATCATCATTTGTCTTGTTTCAGGTAGGGATAACATTGTTTTGCAACTGCACAACTCTTGGAAACCATTTTCCCTTCCACGAGACTATTTTGCAAGCCCTTTCTTCATATGAAAGCTTGAACTATAGGGGATCAATTGAACATTTTCTCAGTTTGCATCTCAATCCCCCTAGGTTCACCGAGATTCCCCCCTTGTGGTGACTTATCATCACTAAAGCGATGGGAGTGTCTATATAAGGTAACAATGGCTAGGTACTCCCATAGTTGTCACACTCTCATGGATTGGGTTGGGCTTTTCCCAATCTATAGATTGTGTTATAACAAATCCTACACATTATGTTTCTTTGAAATATGTTACTAGACAAGGAACAAATAACTTTTTTGAATTCTATGCATTGTAGATTCTATTGAAAACAACAACAGATAAAAGTTTAAAGGTCTTGTAGGTCCCATTTGAAGACTCTAATATTTTGATGGATCAACAAACAATAGTTGTATAATTAAAACTTGATGCTCACCCCAATCATGAATCGAGTATAGAAGGTAAAGACCAATTTCAATGATCTTTCCCTTACCCATATTTATAGAGAATACAACACAAATTAGGGTGACCAACATATAAGGAATATTTATTGTTGCAAGAGGGGTTCCTATTTGAGAAAGAATTTGGAGTAGGAACTCAAATCTCAAATATTGAAAGATCCCTTTTCTTATTCGGTAGTTGCAAGAAGTCTTAATTATGATATGTGCAAAGTTATTGTCTAGTTGGTTAGAGCCTTAGGGCTACAAAAGTTTTTTTTTTTAATGATAAAGATTGCCCCAAATGAGCCAATAAGACTATAATAAGTAGTAATAGTTTAGAAAAAAAGACTATTTCAAAACAGGTTCAAAACTCGATATTTTTTTAACCTTTTAAGGTTGTCAAATGTGTATCTTGATTCAAAACTTGAAATATCAAATACAAAGTTTTTTTCCTAGGAAAAAAGGGTTTACAATAAAAGTGTTTATGTGACATGTATTATTGAAATATCATAGAAGCAAGTTCATAGAGATGTACCAATGGATTCGATGTGGATGTCATGTTTCACTCCATGTAACACACTTGAAATTGTGCTCTGTGTACACATATGTCGTATAAACTACAAATAGCTTCCACACAACTTCATCTCTTTAATGAATGTTATTTATCTCCACAAAAAATATATATATCAAGGCAAAGATGCTAACATAGAGCTTGATCAAGACAAATTCCAAACATGTCCTTTTAAATCATTGTTACTCTTAGTTCAGTTCGTGCAAAAGATGGAGGTTGAAAAACGGGAGGAACCACTAGGTTGTTTATCCAAATACCATGGGGAATAATGAACAAGATTAATGGTTGGATTGTAGTTGACCCTCTCCAACTTTGTTGTATTTCCCCATATTTTTACCTTAGGTAGTTAGAAGTTTTATTTTTAATCAGCTTAGTAATTCATTGCTTAGTATTTGTTTGGGCTCAGTTAGATTGATTTATACATTTGATATGTCTACATCTAGACCTATTTATGTGTTGCATGATATTACTTTTTTCATTGTTATGTGTTCATGATGATGATAGTTATATGATTTATTTAAACATGCAAATTAAAATGTGGAATTTTGATACATGGATACGAGTTCAAACTTATGTTGTGAATGTATAATATATATGGGGCATGGTGTAAATAAACATACATTTCTTAATTGAACGTCTATATAAATATGGATTCTCATATGAAATTTGTGATGTATCTGCATGGATGAGTTATTAGTGAGCTAACCTACAGGTTGACAAGCTATGTAATAGGAAAATGACTATAGTGTTGAGGTAACATAGATGTCGCAGACATCAGGAAAATAGTGTACACTGTAAGTTTTACTTATGATTTCAAATATTTCTATGATATGTGGTAAGTGTGGTTTTGACAAGATGCACAACTTGCCTAGTGTGGTTGTTCAATGACATGACTCTAAGAATAGTAGTGGCATAGTATGGCTCGCTATAGGATGTTGACCCTATTTGTATCGTGAGGGGTAGAGGTAATACCCATTGTGTATCCTATGAAACTCGGAGTCATGGGAGGGTTGTGTTAAACCACGGTCTCATAGATGTTGAAAGAAACTATTGGTTTCCTATTGGTAAAGTTAGATTAATATAGTCGACATTTCCATGTATATTTTAACCTTGTACAATTAATTATTGCAAACAGATTCTTAATAAAACATAAAAGATATAATGGCACACACACACATTACAAAGATATTTTTACCCTGGAAACCCAAACCGGGAAAACTAGCAACTTGTTTAGAGTCGCACCTCTATTATTCTATTCATCATCATACTTCATTGTTTACAATAAATACACATATGGTATCTTGTGGTATCCAAACCCCTAATCCATTGACCCATATTAGTCAACAACCCTAATTCCTTAACCGGAATTAGAAAACCATCATCAAAGACCATGTGCCAGAAAACTGCCAAAAACGGACGCAAAAAACCACCAAAAAATGTCTTTGCTCCTTGTGAAGCTAGGCCCCAACACAGAAGTATCAAATTTTTGATACCACATCCTTAGTGATTGCTTTAACCCATACATGGACTTTTTCAGCCTGCATACTAGCTCTTTATTTCCCTTCACAACAAAGCCTTATGGTTGCTTCATGTAGATTTATTCTTCTAGATCCCCATGTAGGAATGTTTTCTTCACATCCATCTATTCTACTTCAAAATAAAATGCAGCAGAAACAGATAAAAGAAATCTAATATAAGTTAACTTGGCAACAAGAGAAAAAATATCACCAAATTCAATTCCCTCTACCTGGGAATAACCTTTTGCTACTAATCAAGTTGTGTATTTCTCCATGTTGCCTTATGAATTCAACTTCTTCTTAAACACCCATTTACTTCCAATGTGATTTATTCCAATAGGAAACTCCACTGGATCCCAAGCCTCATTCTTGTCCAAGGTTTCCATTTCTTTAGCCATGGCCTTTTTCTAGAGTTTTCCATCCTCTAAATCCAATACCTCCCTAATAGTTCTAGGATCATCATCAGTAATAGAGAAAGAAAAATTTGAACATAAATTAGGTGGAGTATATATTTTTGGTTTCCTTCTTTCCCGAACCGATCTCTTGAATACTAGAGTATGAGGATCTTCTTCTTCTAATTCATGTTCTTCTGTAGAGTTTGATTCATCATCCTTTAACTCAAACTCTATCTTCTCTGGTTCTTCCTTCCTTGGTAGGACTTCTTGTTTGAAAACATATTTGATTTCTCTAAATATGACATATCAGATATACACTACCTATTTAGTTTCTACATTCCAAAGATTATAACCTTTCAAGCCATATTTATACCCAATAAAGATACAATTTTCAGCCTTTTTATCTATCTTACTCATGTTTTCCTTTGGAACATGAACACAGGTATCACAACCAAATACCCTGAGATGTGTAAGAGAGGGTTTCTTACCAGTACATACCTCATGGGGAATCTTGTCATCCAGTGTTGATCAGGGTGATTGATTCATCAGGTAGCATGCAACACCCACTACCTCTACCCAGAATTCATGTCCTAACCCAGCACCATTGAGCATGCACCTTGATTTTTCCATCAGTGTCCTATTGATCCTTTTTGCAACTCCATTTTTCCTAGGTGTATATGGATTAGTCTTATGCCTCGATATACTTCACTTCTTACATAATTATTCGAATTCATTTCTGCAGAACTCTCCACCATTATCCTTCCTCGGCACCTTAATTCTTTTCTACGTTGATTCTCCACAAGAGCCTTAAACTCTTTAAATCTGTCAAAGAATTCAAATTTATTGCTAAGGAAATATATCCAAGTATTCTTTGAAAAGTCATCTATAAATGAGACATAGTACACAAATTTTCCCAATGATGGAACTGACACAGGTCCAAACACATCATTGTGCACCAACTGTAAAATTCCATTTTCCCTCATTGCACCAGAGGGGAATCTTACCCAATTCTACTTTTCATATACACAATGTTCACAGAAATCAAAATCTAGAGACAAATTAGACATACCTTCAACCATACCTTTACTATGTAGTAGTCGAAATCCCTTCTCTCCAATATGCCCCAGTCTTTAATGTCACAACATAGCCTTTTCTCTAGAGACTATAGGAGTTTTTTCTTCTTCATCTCCAATCTCAGGAACAATGTAACTATTACACCCATCATTAATAGTGCTTCCCTGCAACTTATACAGAGTTCCAAAATAAACTCCCTTCAACAACACCATTGCTCCTCGAACCATCCTGCATGTTTCTTTCTCAAACACTGTTTTTACCCTTGCATCGTCCATTTTTCTTACAGAAATCAAATTTCTAGCCAATCCTGGGATATGTAGAACACCAGGGAGTGTTCTAATCCCTCCATCCATGAGCTTCAACTTGAATTATCCTTGTCCTATGATTTTGGTTGTCGATTCATCACTTAGGAAAACATCACCTCCATCATACATTTCATATTCATAGAACCACTCCCTGTGGGAAATCATATGAAATGATGCACCTGAGTTAGCCAACCATGCCTCAATGATCTGCATGTGTGCTTGAAGGAGCCAAGTACACATCCCCTCCTTATTTTGAGGATGCTTTTGCTTCTGTAAAAGGAGCATCTTCGTATCCCATCCCTCTCTCAACACTTTTGGATCTACATTGCTTCTTGTAGTGCCCTTCCTTTCCACATCTCCAGCATACCTTTACAAAATTTCCAGTAGATTTAGATATTCCCTTAGATTTAGATATTCCCTTAGATTTAGATCTCCCACTTGAGGACTTATATCTATTTCTTTCCTAGGAGCGTCCTCTTACAAATAATTCATTTGTTCTTTGGATTTCCATATCCTTCCGCCTCATCTCCTCTGACAACAAGGATGAGATTACATCATCAAAAGTTAAAGTAGTTGAATTATTACTTGTGTCCACAACCAAACTATCCCACGAGTCTGGTAAAGAGAACGGTAAATGAATACACTTGTATTCATTGTAAATCTTAATATCAACAAATAATAGCTAACTTACCACAGTATTGAAGGTGTTCAAATGCTCTGTTACCGAGTCTCCATCTTCCATCCTTAGGTTATGCAGCTTCTTCCACAGGAACAATTTATTTACCAGGGACTTATATTGATACAAATTCCCCAACTTATCCAATAATGCATTGGTTGTAGCTTCCCCTAACACATTAAGTAATACTGAATCTGAGAGACGCAACCGAATTGTGCTCTTTTCCTTTTGATCCAACTTTTTCTAGTATTTTGTTGACGTTCTTGTAGGTGTAGTACCTAGATCCATTGTGATCCACTGATCATTGTCTACCAACAGATCTTCCATCTTGAGCTTCCACAACTCCAAAATTTTCCCATTAAATTTCTCGATCTCTAATTTTGAACTGCTCGCCATTTCGTTTCACCTGAAGAATTGATACTATAGATATCCCACTGTAACAAGGTATATCATGGACCCGAGCCAAACCCTTAACCACAAAGGTGTCCCCCTGAAGCCAATAATAGATTTGATACCAAATGTAGATTTTAACCTCATACAATTAATTACTACAAACATATTCTTAATAAAATAGAAAAGATACAATGGCACACACACACACATTACATAGATATTTTTACCCTGGAAACACGAACCGAGAAAACCAAAAACTTGTTTAGAGCTACACCTCTAATCTTCTATTCATCATTATACTTCATTGTTTACAATACAATATACATATAGGATCATGCAGCATCTAAACCCCTAATCCATTGACTTGGATTATTCAACAACCTTAATTCCTGAACTGAAATTAGTAAACCATGGACAAAAACCATGTGCCAGAAAACCGCCAAAAACAGACGCAAAAAAATCGCCCAAAAAAATATAAATAAAATTCAGGGGCTATCGCCCCTGAACCCCCCTACCAATCGAGGCTCCCATATCAGTGTATAGTAAATGGGACCAATCTTGAAAAGAACATAACACATACCCAACATTCTACTTACCAATTATATATGGAGTTATTTCAATATAGTCGAGGCTCCAACATATTGCAGCAAAGGAAAGGATATGATGTGGAAGATGAAAGTAGGTTAGGGAGGAAGGATGATTCAAAGTTAGTTGAGAATGTTGCTTGGGGATTAAATGTGTCTCTCTCGTTTCCTTATTTCGTTCCTACTGTGTTTGAAACACTTGTTTTGATTCACTTTCAATATTTTAAATGTGATGATTAATGATGGATGAATTATTGTAATTTTGTTACTTAAGATTATTGGATGATGCATTTACTTGATTTATCGTCCTGCATAATTTGTTGTGAATATCCAAGATCTATGCATTAGAGGCAGTGATTGTTTATAGTTGGTACATATGCAAGCTATGTGTATGTTATCTATGGATACAGACACTGCACATGTACATTAGTACAATTTCTTGATGTATTGATTATTAAACTATGGTATTAACTATTTAATTAATGGTTTAATGATTATGGAAATTATATTCCATACATAAATATCTAGTAGCATTGAATACCCTCATTAAATTTGATTATTGGTTGGAATGATGAGTTAAATGGGTATGGTGGGTTGCCAAAACAATTTGGGAAAACTTGTCAAAGTTGCATTTATAAGCTAGCATGAGAAGAAAGATTTGCATTATATTTTAATGTCATTTTATGTCATTCATTTAGTATTTTATTTTAATTAATTATTTCCAAAAATATAGAAATGGAATGATCCAGGTGGATATCTGTGGCCACCCACCTTTTCCAACTCGCTCGAAACAGTTTTCTGGCAATTTTGACAATTTACTATTTTTAGCAGTTTTTAACTTCTGGGGCCATTTTGAGGGCCTAAATGAAAGTTTTTGGGGATCGATCTTCTCAATGTTATTCGAAGGCTTTGATTGACCCCCGAAATGAATCTCTTCGAAAATACCTTTCCAATGAGCTATCGTTCACCCCAAACGAAGATTGTATGCCAAAGTTACGCCCTCGTCAAGTTGATACACCAAACTACCCAAAACGAGGTCCACAAAATTGTTGGATTTTCATCTTCCGGGGTTAGGGTTTTGGATTTTATTTATGATCAAAATTCCTTTGGAGCCTCGTTGTAAAATCATCTTCTCACGGATGCAAGTAGCTGTCACATATCTTCCCAGAGATAAGCTTCCACCATTCTAGCGAGTCTTTCACTCTGTACTTTACAGTCTTTGTACAATCTCGCTCATTAATAGAAAATTGTGTATTACTGTATATCTGTGTTTATGGTTGCATATATGATACATTTATGTTATAATATTGGATATCTGAGTTATCTCTATACATTTATTTATTATATCTCCGCTCTCATTTTGTGTCAAAAATAATCTAGATCAGTGGTATCAAAGTAGGATGCTCTTGATCGGATTTTTTTATTTTTTTATTTTTTTTTTCTCGGTTAGTGCATGTCCCCGAAAAGTTCTAAGTATAGAAATTTGGGTATTGATCTTGCCTCTCTTGAATAAAATCGCTCTCGCACACCCAAGAAACCCTCCATGGCGGAATAAAAGAAAAACGACGGAGCAAAAAAATTTGTCAATTTGTTGCTTGTGCAAGCTCTCCCGCGACTGAGGGATGAAATGATGGAGAATTTTTCCCACATCCTTCAACGTTTGTCGATAGTAACATGTGCATATTCATCAAACAAACATTTTGGAAGCACCTCTCCTTTCAAGGTACATGTTAATTTTGATATTCTCGTATTTGAAGGTCAGATAGATGCGGATGCCCTAGAAAAATGGTTAAATCTGCTAGAAGGTTATTTCTATGTTCAACATTTTTCCGACAGGGAAAAGATCACCTTCACACTCCTTAAATCTCTCCTCCATGTCAAACATTGGTGGGAAACTTACTAGGAGAAAAGTTCCACAGAAGATTCTGGAATATATGGGGTCGATCCCACTTGGGAGTTTTTTGTGGACGTGGCAAAGGAACAGTATTACCCTGTTGGAAACTATGAGGACCAGTATATGAGATGGACCACACTATGACAAGAAAGGGGCCAAGAATTTATAGAGTTCACCAATACCCTCCATACCTTGTGCACCAAGTTGGGTATCAAATACTCTGAATGACATTTGGTTCTAAAATACAGTGGGGCTCTACATAGATACATCCAAATTGAAACGGATTTTCTGAACATCTCATCACTCGGTGTTACTTATCGATATGTTGTTAAAATAGAGTAGAAATTTAAGCACTAGAACAAACGGGAGTTCGGGTCTGCAAATCCACAAAAACCAAAGTATGATAAAGATGACCCTAACAAATAGTCTCTCGAAAACTAGTCCAAGCCACATGAAAAGAAGGGTCACGGGAAGATGAAGAAGGACACCGAAAAATGGTGCAATTTCCACAAAATCCCCTAGCGCAACACCAATGAATGTCGCTCAAAACATTCATTGGTGGCTGAAATCAAAGACAAGGAGTCAAACCCTGATTCAGAATATGATTCAGAAAATACTAACAAAAGACAGATTATCGACACAGACCCCACTGTTCTGGTCACAACCACAACAATTCAAACAAAAGAACCAACAGATCCTGAAGAGGGGGAGCACCTTTTTCATTCACAGATGTGGGTAAAGGGGACCCCGATGAATTTTATTGTTGATTGTGGAAGCCAGAAGAACCTCATCTCAACAAAGGTCGTCAAATAGGTGGGATTGTTGACAACACCACACCCACAGCCATATAACATCAGGTAGCTTCGCTAGGGACGAGATATTCATGTTAGCCAACAGTGTTGATTGTCATACGGCATCCAAGCCTTCAAGGATGAGGTATTATGTGATGTTTCCCCTCTAGATGTATGTGATGTTTTCTTGGGCTAGCCATATATGTGGAAATTTCATGCTATATATGAGTCTCGACCCTATAGTGTCATTGTTACGCTGGGGGTAATCTCTACAGGATACCAGAGGTGGTTCTGACTATTGTCCCACCTAAACAGTGCCACAAGGTAGTATCTCATACTACAAAATTTAGCTTCTTCACAATCTGTTCAAAAGGTGAACATAATGATATTGCAACCACTATAGCCTTGGCCCAAGAACCTTCTATCCAACAGAAGCAGGTCGACAAGACTGCAGCAAAGCACAAAATTTCCTTCTACACACAGACATCTCATGTAGCTAGATTGGTTAAAAAGTTCCAACCCCTCCAGCCACAGGTTCGTAAAAACCTTCAAAAATCTAAGCAACACAACTTCTCCAACAAGGCAAGCAACTCATCAAGATGCAGATTCAACAAACTCTTTTCCCTCTCCCTCGGGCACTCAACGAAATGGAGACCATTGTTTCCTAAGGAGGGAGGATTGATCCAGGTGTATATTGGTGGCCACCCACCTTTTCCAACTCGCTCAAAATACTTTTCTGGCAATTTTGGCAATTTATTATTTTTAGCAGTTTTTAACTTCTGGGGCCATTTTGAGGGCCTAAATGAAGGTTTTTCGGGATCGATCTTCTCATTGAAATCCAAAGGCTCTAATTGATCCCCCAAAATGAATCTTCTCGATGATACCTTTCCAACGAGCTATCGTGCGCCCCAAACGGAGATCGTATGCCAAAGTTACACCCCCAGGAAGTTGATACACCAAACTACCCAAAACGGGATCCACAAAATTGTTGGCTTTTCATCTTCTGGAGTTAGGGTTTTGGATTTTCTTTATGATAAAAAGGCCTTTGGAGCCTCATTGTAAAATCATCTTCTCATGGATGCGAGTATCCGTCACATCTCTTCTCAAAGATAAGATGCCACCATTCTAGCAAGTCTTTCACTCTGTACTTTACAGTCTTTGTACATTTTCGCTCATTAATAGAAAATTGTGTATTACTGTATATTTGTGTTTATGGTTGCATCTATGATACATTTATGTTATAATATTGGATATCTGAGTTATCTCTGTACATTTCTTTATTATATATCCGCTCTCATTTCATGCCGAAAATAATCCGGATCAGGGAAGTTGATGACTATTAATGAGGGTAGTTTAGGAGACTTGGGGAAATGTGTATGGAAACTTGATAAATAGAGAGGATGAAGTTGTGTTGAGGGGGAGGTTGAGAGGTTGGAGCTTGTTGAAAGATTGGATAATTCTTGGAAGAAATATTTTCTTGTGACAATCTTCTTAGAGCATATTATGCATACTTAAACTCATTCTGGAAAACATTATTTGAATTCAGAAGATTTATTATCTCATAAAGGTAAAAATTATAGTTATGTTCTATATTATTTCATTTAAAGAGCAACAAAATTACAAAAAAAAAACTCTTAAAATATATATGTTTAAATGAGTAAATATGATTTTATAACACCCTTTTCATGGTTTAGAACTCAAGGAAAGGTGTTATATTTATGGGCGAGGATATGCTTACTTATGGATGTAGTTAATACAAATCATTTACAAAATGAATGAATTTTTAAACAAAGGAATGTTTTTTCAAACAATAGAGGAAGATCATTATTTAATTAAAATTAAATTAAAAAATATTTCATATTTAACATTATAGTTATGTTGGTTGGACAAATTAAAGCCATTATAGTATATTTTATACCATTTTAATTTTTTGCCATTTTTTAGTTGCTTAGTTGTAGACAAGGCATCTTTGCAAGAGCTATCAAACTATTTTCTCTTCCTAAGTTTGTTTTTATCATTTCTACAAGTCCAAAACCTATCATATCAATGAGAAAATTAATCCTATTTCATCATAGGTATAATTAGAGGGGTGATCTTTTTTTTTCACTTCCTAATATCAATCTAACTACTCCTCGTTGCTCATCCTTCAAGGGAGGCTTAAAGAATGGTTTTCATAGTTTGGACCCATAATTTCAATGGGAAAAATAATCATGTTTCATCATAGGTATACTTAGAAGGGTTTGCATAGTTGGGACTTGTAAGCTCAATGGAAAAATAATCCTATTTCATCATAGGTATACTTAGAGCAATGATCTTTTTTTCTTTTCGCTCTATATGTCAATCTAACTCTTTGTTGCTCATCTTTCAAGGGAAGCTCAAAGAAGGGTTTTCATAGTTTGTTTGATGTGAGGAGCTTCATCTAGAGATTTTTTTTATGATAGAAATTTCTTTTTATTTTTCAAACTCCACCTTTTTCATGGAATATGTCACTTTTAGAATATGATGATGCTTCACTTGACACATTTTCACCTAACAAGTCTTTAATTCTTCTTGTTGATATTTATTCAATAAGGGTTTTTGAAGAGCTTAGTAATATTCTCACTCACTTTCATATAGGAAGCTACTAAGTGAACATATTCTCGAAGCATAATCAAGATTTAATAGCTACATTCTCATAATCTAATTTTTGTTTCTAAACCTTCCTTGCTACCTTAATCAATATATCTTTAGAGAGTGTCTTTGCAAAGTCAACTTCTACACTCAACTTGGCATAGGTTGAAATATATTTGTTGCATGTTTATAGGGCATATAAAACCTCTATAGAGCCCAACAATAAGTGTCAAGAGATAAATTGGAAATTTTAACCCACAGTAGGGTTGAAGTTAAAGACTTCATTGAGTTATTGAAAAAGGATACTAAGGCTTCTTGCATAATTATACACAACCCATAAAATCATGGCCCAAAGTGAATAAATGCTACCTTTGTTGTAAAGATCCAAACTTTGTTATGAAGAAGCCACAAACACATAGATAAATGTATGCGTACTCATGAAGAAGAGATTTCCATTGCTATAGCCTCAAAACTAGACATGTTTTTAGTAGTTCAAAGCAAATATACAAAACAAATTCTTGGAGAAAAAGGAGGTTTCTAGAGCTGATAAACCTACTTATCAAGATTTAGGAGTAGAGATTAAAATCCATTGAAATGGCATATCAACCCACAAGCCTTGAGTAATATTGCATAATCCATAACTTCATGTCCAAGGGAGATAATCAGAGATGATGTTTCTTTTTTGGTGATGAAGCCACTTGCATATCAAGAAATATCACCAGTACTAGAAGGGAGAAGATCATGCTTAAAGGATTTAACAAATCCCATAGGAAGAGCACTAGGTTGACACAAATGAGGATGAAATCCACTTGCATTTGGGAACACATTACTCATATAACAACCACACACTTTGTACTTAAAAGAAGGTGTCAGTTAGCTTAATTAGGTGATCTCTGCTACATTAAATCAACAACACGGGCTTCGTAAATTGATGAAGTGCATGCAAAATATATGCAGTGCTTAGTTCAAAATTGTTATTATTCAGATGCAGAGACAGAGTTTTTGCTTAGCTATAGAAACAAAGTTTTTTCTTAACTACAGAAACAAAGTTTCTTCTTAGCTACAAAAAACAAAGAAGATGTAAATTTAAAGAAACGGATTTAATGAAAAAGCACATGAATGAGTCTAAACACTTGAAATCATTAATCCACTGGATCAAAACAATCACAGGCTTTTAATCATCCAATTAATGAAGGTCTCTATGAATTATATGAACAATCTTGTATTCAATAAATAAATTATGTGTTAGCCTTCATGTTTGTTGTAAACAAAAATAAATAAACCGCAGGAAATGAAAGAAAAGAAAATTGAATCCACACAACTAGTAAATTAAACAATACCAACATAAAAATAAGCAATGCACTCCTTCTCTCAGGGCCCTCCTGGCTCGGTGAGCGTTGCTAGGAGAAAACTATAAGATTGAACTTATATAACTAAAATGTACAACACATGTATTGGACAGTAACCATAGCTCTTCTATTAACCTTAGATCATTAAAACAGAAGTACAACAATTCAATATCATTTTTAGTGTTTTCTAAAGGATCTCAATACTAATATTTATATATTACATAGGGTATCTTAGAGATCCAAAACTCACAGATCCTCAAACCAACCACAACAACAGACTTGGGAAAATATTCTTTAGAAAATTGCTCATATCTCCCAGGTCTTTAACCTTTTGAGAAATCCACTTACAAATCACCTAAATGGGCTTGTCCTTCACAAAACCCATGTACCTAATTTTTTAGATTCTCCTTTATCATTCCATAAATTGTGTTAGAAGATCGTTGCTTGGAAAATGATGCTAAATTCAACTAGATCTTTGAGCACGATCTATAGGCTCACATGTGTGACTTGGGTGTGAACTAAACAATACAAATCCATCCTAGAACACCTATCTATAATAATCATGTGGAAAATTTCCAATTGGAGGGGTGCAAGTATGCTAAGCAATGATTGTGGTGAAAGGAACTGAACTAAGAATATACATCATTAGCGACATTAATTTAAACCCTTTCTAACTAACCAAGAACAAAGGAAATTATGAAAATGCACAACATTATACCTCTTTGAGCTTGTTAAGGTGCTTAGCTTTAGAAGTATAAGAAGATGTGATAATAAGAGTAATAATCAAGTATAGGAGTAGGGTAAAAATGGTCAAAAGAGTGCCAACTGATAGTACAAAAGATGTCAAAATGGCGGGCCAATAGAAGGCACTCCAATGCCATCTAGAGAAGCATATTTCAATTCTTATGAAGATGCAAAGATCTTGATCTTTATGCTCGTTGAGACACTTGTAAAGGTCTTTATGTCTTCATTGGTTTTTCTTGTCTTGGTGTTGAGCACTAGAAAATGCACCATACAATGAGATCATACTAGAGTGAGGCAACGTTGGCAATGTTGGAGCCAGATTTAAGACATAAGATTTTGTTTTTTACTACAACCTTGGTAAAAGGGAATGAAAATTGTAAAAAACATTGGTCTGTGCATGTGCTTTAGGTTAATTAATTGAATGTTATAAACCCCAACTCTACATTAGTGTGGTTTAGTGACCCATTTTAACATAAAAAACCTTGCACTAGTCTCATGAAAGAATTAAAATCCTACCATTTAAGGATTAAATAATCTTAAAATAAGATTAACATTAAACAAACTTTATTTTAGAAATTCAAAACTTATCAACTTATTTTTAGATCCACTTTTATATATTCTCTTTATGTCAATTTATTAGTCAAATCTCTTCATAGAGGGGTCCCTTGTCACATAAACAAGAGGGTCTCATCCATCAATTTGGTGTCTAGTTAGGCCATGACCTTAAAATTAGATTATTATTATTGTTATTATTATTATTATTATTATTATTATTATTATAGAAATTCAAAACTTAACTTATTTTTAGATCCAATATTTTCTCCACTTTTCTATATTCTCTTTATGTCATTTTATTAGTTGACTCCCTTCATAAAGAGGTCTCTTGTCACACAAACAAGAGGATCTCATGCATCAATTTGGTGTCTAGTTAGACCATGACCTTAAAATTAGATTATTATTGTTGTTGTTGTTGTTGTTATAAAATTAGTCTCGACTGCACTGAATCACATGTCTATCCAAAACAAAAAGAGACGAACCAACCAACATTTTTTTTTAAGTGTCAAAATGTCAAAATATATGCATATTCTCTTAGTGTGTCCTTTGAAACTAAAACTATTTCTAAAATCCTTACCAGAATACTACCTAACAAACTAATTTAAGAGAGATAAATATTTAAAAAACATTTCAAAATATTGAAGGATATTACACATCATCATCATCCCCACTTGGGGTTTCCAATTTGACACAACCTAAGAAAAGGCAAGTTGTTTAGGTGTGTTGAGTTCCGTAGTGCCTTCCAGGAAACGTTATTGTTGCATTGTTGTTTATTGCATGCATCTACTAAATTCATTTTGAATTGAACCAATAGATTGATTGGGTGGTAATGCCCTAGAGTGCATGAATCTCTCCATTGTTTCCTTCTCATCCAACAAATCTAAAACCATTCCATGCAATTCCTTTATCTTGAATTCTAGAACTTCATTTCTTCTACTTTTCTTCTCCATGAATGCCTCAAAATATTTTCCTTTTCTTTATTCTTTTCAAATTGTAGAGAAGTGTCAATGATATGTCTATTATTCTACTAGGCCTTTATGGCCACTTTGTATTCCTAATTCTCACACCACTCATCCCACTTCTTAATCATTAGAGCCAAAGCATCCTATACCTCTATTATATGGTGAGAATTTCTCTCAACACCCCTCCTTAATTCTATTATCTTGCACCACATACACAAATCCAGATTACGACTATAGCTTAACATCATTACACTCAATTTACTCCACACACTTTTGTACTAACTCGAACCTCCCAAAAGTGGATTCGCCCAATTTGCTCCACACAGTTTGGTACTAGCTTGAACCTCCCAAAAATGGACTCACCCAAATTACTCCACACTTTGGTACTAACTCGAACCTCCCAAAAATGGACTATAGTCACATAAATGGGATCTAATTTGTTGGCCCAACACTATCCTCTATCTTCACAAACAAAAAGGTATCTTCACAAACAAAGAGGAAAAGTATGAGAACCCTACTTCCCAACAAAAAGTTAATTCCACATTCGAACATCCTTCCCATCACTTCACTTCAATGTTCATAATGATCCATAGCTCCAAGATCTATAATGAGAATAATATCATTTGTTTAGGAGTTAGGATCCATCCTATCTCCTTTGTGGAAACTTGCCACTTTTCCACATGCCTTGGATTCATAGAAATCAATGCAAGGTGGATTGATATTGTTAAGTGTGGATTGATATTGATATTATAAGTGAAGAATAAAGAAATCAAATAAAGCATGTTACTATAATATTCAAGTAAAGAATAAAGAAATCAAATAAAGAACGTTATTCTAATATTTTAGTTGTCAACTTCCGAATCACCAAAATCAACATGACGCAAAAGTAAACCAATTTACATATTTGATATTCCAAAACATGCACAAACAAACAATTTGGTTAGTGTTGTTGAGGAGAACCAATACAATTTGGTTAGTGTTGTTGGGGAGAACCAATAAATTAGTGTTGTTGGGCTAGAAATGATTGAATTGTTGGTAAAATACAATTTTGATATCATTTCATGAACTATTGAAAATGTCCATGAGTATTAATAACTTTATTGAAAATGTGCATGAATACTAATAACTTGTTTGGTTGAGTTAAAATTGAGAAAATTGTAAGGAGAATGGTCTTGGATATGGCATGGATGTAAGTCCACAAAGAAGATCAATGATTGTTGTTGTGAGAGCTAAACACAATGAACAGAAAATTCGTGCACGAAAATTTTATTTTCCTATATAAAACAGATTTGAGAAATTTATAATTGCAAGTTTTTATGATATGTTAACAACTTGTTTGGCTAAGTAAAAATTAAGAAAATTGCAAAGATAATTGTCTTAGATATGGCCAGGATGTAAATCCATAAAGAAGACTTATGCTTGTTGTTGAATGAGCCAAACATAATGAGCAGGAAGCTAATGCTTGGAAAAATTATGTTTTCCTGTATAAAATAGATTTGAAAAAAAAAAAAAAATTAAAGATTTTATGATGATGTCGCATGTTGGATGCATGCATATGATGCATATGGGGTGATTTCCACAGGTTACATATTGTTAGAGGAATTCTAGCAACAATTTGGCATTAGTATGTGCAAGAACACCTTGGTGAATGATGGATCATTTGAGGAACTGTAAAATAGTGAAAGGGATGCCTGAGCCAAGAGTGGGAGTACAATATGAAGAAGCAAGTTGTCAGGATTGTAGAAGAAGCAAGTTGTCAGGCTTGCAGAAGAACTAGGTTGCCAGGCCTGAAGAGTGAACTCATATGTGGGAGTTGCACTATCAAAGAACTAGGTTGTCAGACCTAAAGAGTGAACTCCTATGTGGGAGTTGCACTATCGAAGAACCAGGTTGCCAGGCCTGAAGATTGGACTCAAGTGTGAGTTGCATTGGAGAAAAAAGGTTGTTGTTGGTAATTTCCCGATACTTCTTCCTAACAGTGAGTTCGTTGAGATCTTAGTAGTGATATTCTTGGTTACCTATGCCACAGAGACCCTAATAAACGAATGGTGCAACCCAATGGACTGAGGACAATGAAGGGGACACGTTCCTTGGTTCGACCCTGATAAACGAATGATAAATATTGATGGACTCAGAGCAATGAAGGGGGGTACATTCCTTGGGTTGGGTAGGCCAAGAGGAAGAGAGCTGGTGGAAATCGGGATAGTTGTAGGAGAATGCCAGTGGGTTATATATATTTTTTTAGTCGGAGTGCCTATGTATTTATGTTTTGTGGATGGAATGCCTATGTATCTATCTTTTGGGGCTAGAGTGCTTATATAATTGCAGTTTTGGGGGCCAAATCATCTACAAATTTATGGTATTGGCCAGTTTTTAGTCCCTACAAATTGCAATGTAGTTGTATAAATGTGAATTAGGTTGGTGAGCTTATATGACTGGGGAAAAATATCTCATATTGATTAATATGGCCAAGGGGTGAATTGTATATTATGAACATTGAAATGATTAATAAAAGTGATGATCGATGGTTGTGATACAAGAGGTATGAAAAGGATGGGGAGCTATGATTCCACAAGACAAAGGGGTGCAAGGGGGATTATTCATGGGTATTAATCCAACCCACTTTTCTTGAATTATTATCATTGTGTATAACCTTCTATTTGTTGTTGAGTATCTCCAAATCCAGTCATCAAACTTATGTAAGAGGATGGATGTGAGTAGTCACATCCCTTGGTTATTAGGGAGCATGGGGATGAAGTGCTATCAACATTGGGTAGAGTGAGCAGTCAACTGGCTTGAGGAAAAGGAAATTTGTGTGGAAAAAGAAGACAATTTTTTTACATACATATTTTTGGAAATTGGGGAGGAGTTGAGTGTTGGGAAGAGCACCAGCCATATTGTGCTTGAAGGCAGCCATTGTTTGGCTTTGTTTTATATTTGAAATGTAGTGATCTATGTACCTGTAAAATGGGCTATAAGCATGTAGTGTGTTTTCCTGTTGAGGAAACGGCTCAAGATCCTTATGAAGGATATTGTGAGCACTCTTGAAGAATCTTAGATTTCTTGAAGTCCCTATCCAAGATATTCCTAGTCAACTGAGTGCATTGGAAGCCCTGATAAACGAATGGTATAGCTCGAGGACTGAGAGCATTGAAGGGGGTACATTCCTTGGGTTGTGCAGGTTGTGGGAAAGAGAGAGAGTTGGTGGATTGGAACTGTTGTAGGAGTAGAACCTAGGTTTTGGGTTGGTGAGTGTGGAGAGTGGACAACCAGAGGGTCAGATCTCCTTTCAAACTCATAGCCTCAACTCGGGGGTGGCCTGCTATTGAGAGAAGATGAACAACGATGCTTATGGCTCGGAGGTTCATCCTTTGTATGCAACCAGTTGGTTATATTTATAAACAGATAAGTATTATGTTGTTTTATTATGATTATTCTGATGTATAAATAAGTATTTGAATGTTGTGTGTTTGTTGTGTACCCATTGGATGCATTCACTTCTTTATGTGTGTTGTTAGATGCATGGGTAAATCAACATATTGTTTTGTTATAATTCTTATGAGCATGTTTCCCCTTGTTTCTCTTTTATGTGTATGGGAATTTTTAAATTTGTATTTAGCAAGCTAAGTCATTTTTGCAGTAACGGGACTCATCTTACAGGTTAGGCATGTTACAGATTGAATCGTTGCACGCATTGTGAATAGTTGTCACGCGCAATTCAAATCTTGTTGCACGTGCAATTTGTATCAGTGAGGAGGAGACATTCACATTAGCTAGTATGATGTAGTTGCATTTAAATAATTGGTAGTTGCAATGGTTAAATCTGTGTATAATCCATCTCTGATAAGCTACAGGAATCTAGTTAACAGAAAAATTTCAAATTTATGTGTATTTTATGTTAGTAATGTTCCTTGGTTAAGCTAGGGGACGTTACAGCAAGGAGGAAGTTTTGTTGAGGGGGAGTTTGAGAGGTTGGATCTTATTGAGAGATTAGAGAATTCTTGGAACAAATATTTTCTTGTGACAATCTTCTTAGAGCATATTATGTATCATTGTTCTTGAGTTCTTGAGCACGGATGGCCAAGAAACTAAAAAAGCTTCTTGGAGCTAGGAAGTCATCTAGACTCCTAGTTGGTTGGGAGGATAAATTTGTTCCACACTAGGCAAGTGATGAATGAAGAATTTAAAGGCATCTTCTTACTAGTGGTTGGACTACACTACAATGGATCAAATTCAAATCGAGGAGGAGGTATTTTCCCTTATATTTTATTATGTTATATTAAAATATTTAAATGCTACTAATTTCTTACTTAAATTCATCTTGGAAAAAATTGTTTAAATTCAGAAGATTTATTATCTCATAAATCTAAAAATTACAGTTATGTTTTATGTTAGTTCTGTTGAAAGAGCAACAAAATTATACTTAAAAAAAACTCTTAAAATATATATATTTAAATGAGTAAATAACATTGTATAGCACCATTTTCGTGGTTTAGAACTCAAGGAGAGGTGTTGTATTTATGGGCGAGGATATGCTTTTTTTTTTAAACATATATATTTAAATGAGTAAATAGCATTGTATAGCACCATTTTCATGGTTTAGAACTCAAGGAGAGGTGTTATATTTAAGGGCGGGGATATGCTTACTTATGTAGTATATTAATTATCAAACTTTTATTTATATTGATGTTATTGTTATGGTGTAGTTAATACAAAATGAATGGTTTTTTAAACGAAAAAGGAAGATCATTATTTAATTAAAATAATTAAAAAAACATTTTATTACGCCGAAAGGCATATACCTATTGACAATGGGCACAATTAATGATCTTTTAACCTTATTTAACCTTAAACCCTAATCTGATGGCTATGCATTGAAGATGTTGGCATATTCTTAGTCGTCCTCCAAAATCAATGGATCAGATTTATTATTCATAACTTTCTTGCATTTATCAAGGCATCTGTTAACATGTTTACTTTTTAACATTTACCTAATCTGTTAAGAACCAAACATCAATATAGAATATAAAAACCTCAGAAAAAGTACTCAACGCCTTGAAAAAGAGATAATTTCAGATAATAAGCCTCTTCGAGGGGGCAACCTCCTTTTACCCC
>SNQJ01S0027039.1:123664-137712 GCA_010110895.2 Picea sitchensis | reverse complement strand
TTTAGTTTTGCTCTTTCATTTCATTTATTATTGTAACACTAAGCTACCCTCTTTGGCCAACATTGGAAGGCATTGCCACCACCTTGGCCATCGTAGTGGTGTTTCCTTTTCCAAGTTTCATTCATTTTTTTGCTTTAAGAATAAAATCAAAAATCAATACTCTTAATCTCGCTTGTCGGCACCTTGGGAGAGTCATCCCCAAAATCGCCTTGGCTTTAAGGGAAATTAACTTGTGGAGATCTTCATGCTTTAATAGTTGATTATCTTAGATAGTTCTCATTCACTAGTTTATTACTTTCATGATCTATCATATGCTTTTACATTTCATGATGATGGTTTAGAGATATCTCATTATTTGCTAAGTTTCATGTCCTTTCAAGCTTTTTTTTTAAAACCTCTTAAGCTTAGCATAACAAATATAATGTGGTAATGTTTAGCTCTTAGATTCAAGTTTTGATGCTTCATTGAGTTCACGTCTTAGTTTCTTTTAGCCACATCTTGTGCACTTAATCTCACGTCTCAGATTGGTTCAACACTTGCACATTTATGCTCACGTTTTGATCCATGACACAAGCACCCACGTCCCAAGTCTAATTGCTCACGTCTTGTTATGAATTAAAGCACCCACGTCTCATTGGCTTGTGCTCACGTCTCACTTCTTTTCAAACTTTACTAGTACCCACGTCTCACACACATATGAAATAATGCTTATGGGTTGAATGTTTATGGTGAAGTGTTTTAGAGCTCACGTTTAGGTTTCAAGCATTCACACTATAATTTCATTGTAAGGCACGTTTTTCATATATGTTATAATCTTGCACATGTTTAACACCTTTATGCTCACGGCCTTATTCACATTTTAAGCTCTCACACTTTAACATTATTGCAAGCACCTTCTCACATCATCTATCACATGCTTATGGTTTAAATCATTCAAGTGTTTAAGTTTTATCTATCATTTCAGTTACTAGTATCATTACATGTAAATAGTTCATGGTTTTATGGTTCATTATCTTACAAGTACCTTTCATGTGATGTTTACTTTAATGGTTTAAACATTGTGCTATCATTTCGCTATTCCTTTACATGTTGATGGTGGTTTAATCACACTCTTTAAGCACTCGTTTTACATACTTTTGCTCACGGCCATGCAGCTAAAAACTCACTTTTTAAAGGTCTAAAATAATAAATACACCCAACACACCTAAAGACCACTGAGAGGGTCTAATAACTCTTAACTTAACATTTAGGGTCTTAATCATCTCCCTCCACCATCTAAAGCAGGTTTAAGGGCCGGTCCGTGGTAGTGGCGAAGGTTGAATCCCGATGGTTTAAATTTGGGGAGATCCCTTGTAGGACTACTTTACACTAGGTGCTAAGTGACCTTGGAAGCTAGGGTAAAGACTCGTTAGCCTTACCAGCTTTTAAACCATGAGTTATTGAGGAGGAGAAAGTTTGAACACACATCTGAGTATAGAGATTGGGAAAAGTAGTCTTTAAGAAATTACATAGTTACTTACGTCCCTTTGAAAATACTGGGAAAGTAGATGTGTCGATAAGCCGAAACATAACTTAATGATTATTTCATTATTCTATCTACTTGCATGCCTATATCTCAGCATTTGTGTGAAACATTGGATTATTATATTGAATATCTTATTGATCAATTATCTTTGAGGTGTGGATCAAAGCAAGTGATTGAGTATCCAGGAGGCATCCTTGCATTTGATCCTTAGTGCTGTGGCGTTATGGGTGAAGGTCCAATAGTGTAAGTATATACTATTGGGGCATGCAGCTCTTGTTTGTCTCTTACATTCTTGTATTTAATTTGCACATCTTTGTATATCTTGTATATGTTGTAAACTTGTAACGCACATAATTTCTTTGTAAGTAAGGTGATTAACCTTTGGTTTGGAACAGCTTTGATTTATTTGTAAGCACCTTGTAATTAAACAACCCTCAAACATAGTTTACCCCATAGCCCAACCTTAGCCCAGTCAGCAGTTGACTTAGGGAAATGGTTGACTTACATTTAGATTAACCTTGCGCTTGCATTGCTGCTTGAACATCATAGGCTAGTTTTCCCTTTTGGCCTATAACAAATTAAAACTAACTCCTAGAACATTTAAATCTAAAATTAACTTAGTAACTAAGGACAACCCCCACCGGCTTCCCTAGGGTAAGCCTAGAAGGAAGAGGTTCCGGTCAAAGCGAATTGTGATGTGGGCTTGGAACTGGGCATTTGTCTCAGAGGACGCACGCGATGGCGGGACAGCTCCGCGTCTGACGTATTATGGAAGGGGCGGCAACCGGAATACAAAGCTCAAACTACTAGAAGCGAAGGTTTACCATCACTTGAGAAAAGTGTCGTGGGGCCTAGAATCATCGCGAGGGATCTTTGTCGACCCGAGAACGCTACTCCAAATTGTCAAGAGACACACTCAAACCATGTCTCCTAAAAGTAGGGACACATGTTGTATTTAAACATCTCTCTCAAATGCATGGGAAACCAAGTTAACTCTAGCACTAAACAAAACAACCATATGCAGATCATGTACCTGTCTCTAATGCGAACCAACCTCTAACTTAACACAAGTGCTAAATTGGGAGAATCTTAGAATGTCGACCAAAATAGTGCATGCTAGCTCTTAACCCTCAAGTTTTTCAAGGGTGAATATCTGAGTTAGCAGGGCGAAACAAATTGCATTAACTAGCGGGACATTTATTAATTATATATTTTAAAGGTCCTTGGTTTTTTCAGGGAGAAGCATTTCGTGCTCTCAAGACCTTAGTGCTAGCATCTAGAGGGATAATTCATTAGCTTTTAACTTTTTTTCCATCTACAACACCTGGGCCTTTGACCCCTTCTTCCCATGAAATGAGGTACAAACCCTTCTTGGGGTCGATGAAATACGTATCCCCATTTTGTGGATAACTAAGGAGATTATGCCTGAGGCCCTCGATTAGATATGGAGTGTCGAAGACTACATGGCGGGAAATCCTTTACTGCGATTGGGGCTCCCTCGCCCCACCACCATATATGGTCACAT
The DNA here is from genome assembly GCA_010110895.2 of Picea sitchensis. Taxonomy (NCBI): domain Eukaryota; kingdom Viridiplantae; phylum Streptophyta; class Pinopsida; order Pinales; family Pinaceae; genus Picea; species Picea sitchensis. The sequence goes on along the minus strand of SNQJ01S0027039.1, from coordinate 134,662 downwards.
GTTTATAGATAGCATCCACCACATCAATTGTCTTCCGAAAGGCAGTGGACCTTGCTTGCTCCATGAGGTACAAGTCCGATTATTATGGTGAGCATCATTTCAATATTTAAACCCGGTTGAGTTATGTTGTATCTTGGTGCTCTAGATTCCATGATATGCCCGGACATTATGCATTTTGCCACAGCCACCTTGGTAGTTTTACTTCATCATGCCCTAGTAAGTGGTTTTCCTTGAAGATGGGTTTGCTACTAGGAACTCGCTTAAAGAAACCATAAATGCAGGTTCACGACCATACTTACCACTTTCCATCGGTATTCCCCTCCATTTCCCTTATCTCTTGGGATTTTAGGGTGTAATGACCCAAGAAGAGGTTGTCCCTCATTCTATGGGAAGAGAAGGGGTTGAGGCCTAGAGTTGATGTTGAGTAAAAACTAAAAGCCTTAACCGAACTCGTTGCTTGCGCCGGGGATCACGCAAAGCGGTGAAGCAGCTTATCTTTGGTAAAGGGGACTGTTATCCCTAGCCAAGGATAACTAAGGAGATGCGTGTCTGAGGGCCCACGGGTTCGGACGCTGGAGAGGGTCGAGAGTCGGACGGCTCGCCTCGAGGAGGGGCCTGTTTCTTCAAATCTGATCCACATATCCGCAAACAGCGGCATCCATCTGCCCGGCTTTGGTCTTGGGGGAAGACATCAGGTATTGCTCCATGAGGTATTTGGTCAGAGGTATCATGGTATGTATCACTCCAGATATTTTGAAGCACTTGAACATGTTGTATTGGTGGATACTTTGATTATAAAGCGTTTGCTTGGAAATTATGCTCTTTGCCTTGTTTAAACTTGAGAGGGTGACCACGGTGCCCAGTAAGTTGATTTCCCTTTAGGATGGGTTGCTATTGGGTGGATCTTTGAAGAAGGAGTATCCGTTAAGTTTCCCTCCATACCCACCACTTTCCATCTTTATTTCTTCCATCTCCCCATCTTTTTGGGCATCGGGATTGGCTACACTACGAAGGGTTGTGCACTTTCCTGGAGTGGGAGAAAAGAAGAAGGGGCTAAAGGCCAGAGGTTAAAAGTAGTTGGCAAGAGTTAAAATCCAAAAAAATGAAACCTTGAGATGCTTAGCCGAGGGATCCCCGAGAAAGTAGTGAAAGACTTCTCCGGTGAAAAGGGGACCTGTTATTGCACACTTTGTAGTTAGGATGATACACGGATGAAAGGAGGTCAATGTGAACCAATCCCACCCCACTATCACCTCAATGGGAAGGTTGTTTCTATTTATGGAGGTTAAGGCCAGGGGAGAATACAGGTGACACAGGGTTTTGAGAGGAAGCAAAGAGCAAGAGGCTGATGAGTAATATTCCCCCTCACAAGTCACCTACGATCGGAAAGTGTCCAGAGCTTAATAGCCAATAAGGCAAGAATATAGGAAGTAGTAACCAAGAGTGTACACTGCATAGAGACAAAGCAACAAAGCGTACATGGCTGCTTGTTTGTTGGTTAGTACTTCATACAATCAATGACTTTTGATGTAAACAATTGAGCAACGTAGTTGTCTGAAGTAAATCAATGTTTGTACAATAGCGATGAACACAATATCACTTCTGAATAAATGCTAAAGATACTTTTGCACTCAGTAACAATATCAACACTTTATAAACAATGCTTTAACCGATCATTCAATTGCTTTAGAAGTGAAATGAATGTTGCACAAAGGTGTTTTATAGCATAGAGGTGTGGCGGCAATGGGGTTAGTAAGGATTAGTAGTCTAGGCTAGGGTTAGTGAAGTTAGTTAAAGATTGTTCAAGAGTGTTTTGAAGTTGTTTGTGATCAAGTTACTTTCAATCTGAGGAGTTACAGATTGTCTGCTACTAGAATAATGGAATTAAAGAAGGTACCAAGGTTGAAGGAGTTAAAAATGATAATGAGAAAGACTAAGACAAAGGGGATTGAAATGTTGAGGGTGTTGCTAAATGAGGCCTCAACAAAATATGAAACTTCAGGGGAGAGAGCTCACCTAAGGTGTAGAAACCCTACAGGCCTTGGTGCTCTCCTTATCCTTTGGACTAATGGCAATAATAAAATCGGCTAGCTTGAATAATGATTGATAAGGTCTAAGACAAGAGAGTTTGTAAAGGATGTGTTGCTAAAGGCGAAACTACTTCAGACAAACCCTAGGGAAAAGCGGCTCTAGGGTCTAGAAACCCTAGGCCTTGATGCACATTCCTCCTTCTTAGCTCAACGATGAAGGATAACGGCTGGGTTTAGAAGTATAGAGGTAGATTGTTGTTATGGCAAGGCTCTATCTAACCTCAACAAATCAAAATGGCTCTTAACATAGGGACAGAGCCCGAGGACCTACTTGCATGCTTGTCACCTAGGGTTTAATTCAGCAAATTATAATAACAAAATGCAAATTAAAATAAACCATAACCATTCAATTAAGAAGTGTTGCAGAAATTCACTTACATAAACCAAGAAATCATGTAGCAAACCCTAGTTGTAAACCTTCCACCAAGAAGAAATGCCAAAATGCCGAGAAAATGTCTCCTTCAACAAGTGTATACACTATTTCATTAAAACCCTAGAATAGAGCAAATTTTTAGACCTCACTAATGTGAGTGAAGATGATGAAAAATGAGTAAAACCCTCAATTTATACGTTGGCAATGACCTTAGTGAATTTTATAGGTCGCAAATGAGTGACAAGGCCAAAATACACAATAATAATGTTTTACATTAAATTGGCCATTAATTAAACCTAAATCAAGCAAAAGCAAGGCGTCATGCCCCTTCTAGGGTGATGTTATCCCCTTTTAGGGCAACATAGGCCTCTTGGAGAAAAATGTTAGCCCTTCTTGGGATTCTCCAAGCTGCCAATTTTGCCTCCCAAAACGTCCATGATTGTTGGGTGACATCATGGTCAAGTTGGTGATGTCCTAGGCCTCCCAATGCTAGCGTTCCACTGAGAATCCCAAGGCCAGTTTTCCACTGAGAAAGGGTCATCCTCCCTAGGTAAAGCTCTGCTAGGGTGCCTTTGGTGGATTGTCTTCCTCTTCTCTGGTGCAAACCCTATGTCCTGTCTTTGCCCCATGATGGGGTCATTGCGTCCATCACAGTCAGGCCATTATGGAAGTTTGAACTAATCATCTCCCATGTGTACATGTCCATAATGGTACATGTCCATCGAGCATGATCCGCACACATCAAAGCCTTCGCCCTCCATGGGCTCATAAAGTCACAAGGATCGTAGCAATGTCGATCACATCTCATCATCCAATATTATTAAACATGTGCATAAAACCCCTTTTACCCGGTCCCGAGTGCTCAAAGACATTATACAATCTGCAATACAAGTTTGGAGGAAGTGTAGTCCTATTGAGCTAGTGTCCACTAGAAAAGGATGTTTCAGGAAGAGATCAAATCCAAATAATGTAAATGGGTGAGGTGGATAAGGATGTCTTGACAAGAGTGCTGATGAAGCGAGGAAATGTAAAAGGCTTACCTATAGATTGCCTTTGTAGAAGGCGGTACATCTTGTCATGGATGCAAAATGTTTCCAAGCCCATTCATGCCTTTTATTCTTTATTCTTTATTGTTTTCTTCCAAGAAGCTAATCAGGGGACCTTGCCCTAGGCTTGGTGACCAGAGGTGGTGATGTTACCCACAAGTACTTTCAAATGAGAAGGTTATTTCGTGATGGGACCCCCTTTCTCTTAATGCAACAAGAGCCACTACCACTGGCGTGTTAACGATTGCTAGTAGTGTCATCTTGCTAGGTACCCATGGAATCTAATAGGTTGGCTCATGATGAAAACCCCCATCCTCTAACGGGTCTTGTTTTGTCACATGGGTCCCTCTTGTTTCTTAAGCGAGAATCCCTTGTGCTCCCACCGAAAGTGATCCACGAAGTGAAACATCTCGAGTTTGATTTTAGGCTTTATCTTTTTGCCAGCTTGCTTTTACCTTGGACGCTTTAGCCCCTTCTTCCCACAAAGTTACGAGCCTTAAATTGTCAACCCAATGCCCGGACAAATGTAAATGGAATGGATGAGCTGGAGCAAGATGAAAAATAGTAGCCCGAGGGGCGGTGACTTTTGAAACCTAGTGGCAACTCAAAGGCCTATGGGCACAAACACTAGGGCATCATCAAACTCCCCAAACATGGTCAGTGGACAAGTATAAGATCCGAGCATTTGTTAGAAACAAAGATTAAATGCACATATTCAAAGGTTTGAAGATGAGGTGACACATACCATGATACACAGAACTCATTACCTCATGGAGCAAGAACCATCTACGATACAGGACCAATGAAGGAGTGATGGATGCTCTAACTGTGAAAAAAGTGGAAGTTGAAAGGGAAAACATGGGCCCTTTAAACAGGGCCATGCCTTGGTCGATCGGCTCTGGGGCGCTCATGTCTAGGACTGTGGGCCTCGAGACATGATCTCCTAGTTATCCCCTAAAAGTGGGGGATAGCGGGACCCTGAATAACATATGAACACTTTTCAATTTATTGATTGATGGATGGAGGTCTCATCACAATCATTTTATGACCATGAACATGTATGACATTTACCACCTGTCGGTCACCCGACCAAGGTGGTGGCTCTTAGTTGCATAGCCCAGAGGGGTCTCATCATGAGGAATTACCGACCTTCTCATTTTAGTGAAATGTTTTGTGGACAACACTTTGTCCTTGCAGGGTCACCCAACGGGGTGATGGCCCTCAACTCCCGCTGTAGCACAAAGAAAGATCAAAGAAAGAAAGCTAAGAAGAATAAATGGCAATGAATCAGGCAAATAATTACGTCATGACACTAATGTGGTGAACAGTCGGTTCACCAAAGTAAATACAATAATAAGTAGGACAACGGGGTTATAATCCATAAAGGATAATATATATTAAATAATAATGTATATATGAATGAGATGATGAGTACAATAAGAATGAGGGTCTTATATGCCCACGCAGGGGTGCCCTTAGTGAAGAGACGTGACCTTTCTTTGGGAAGGTGTCTCTTCATTATTATTCATTAATTGTTTGCGACATTTACTTATTATTATATATTATGCTCATAGCACATTGCCTTCCCCTTAAAATGCTTTGTCCTCAAAGCATACTTATGGAAAGACTTATCTCTCTCTGCACTTTCTGGCTTGTAATATTGTCTCTCTATTCTTTATTCCTGAATTAGTGAACGTTGAGGGATTGAAATGATAGGATCTTCTAAGGGTTGAGTAGAACCATCGAACTGTAAGGGAGTCTGCCCACCCTAAATCGATCTTCTGCAAAACTAGGCTTTTATAGGGTTCTTGTAGAAATGTATTTCGACTCCCGATAGCTACGCCGGGCACATCATTTGTCATGGAGATAACAATTTTTGACATGTTGTCATTTGTTTATGTGGATACCTTGATTGGTTGAAGTATCGATTTTTTGTGATTAGTATGTCTATAAGGAATCCTTGCAATATGATCTTTACTTCATGTAATTATAGATTCTTCTTGATTATCTTTTTGCGGTGGAGTCTTCTTCATAGCTCTAGCTTGATTCTACTTGGATATGTGACGACCTCTTTACGTCAACTAAATTTGCAAACTTTTGGATTGTAAGGTTGACTGGCTCTGTATTAATTCCCTTATCCACTTGTGGGTTTTACATCTAAATATTTCTCTAATTCCATCAGTTCAGTCATTGTCTCTTTATCCACCAATGCTTCCTTATTGGTAAGTTGTTCTAACTTGTCTTGTCCCGTCTTCTTATCACTCTTTATATCTTTAATTTGGGTGAGTAAACTTTGATCATGGATTTTTAATTTTATGAGTTTGTCTTTATCCTGCGACAATTTTGTCCCCTCTTTGGATCTTTCAAAACCTGTTGATTGTTGTTTGTCGTGATGGTAGTATTTTTGGAGATCTGATCAAGATATTTTTGACGTAGATATTGAATCTAGTTTTACTGAGACATCATGTAATTTATTTTTTCTTCTTGTAGGAAAACATTAAAAACTTTCTCAGGTTTAATATTAAGCTACCCAGTGTCTCTAACCAAGTCGAGCTAAGGATTATATCAACCTCTTTTTTCATATATAGTTGTAACCTCGAGATTCATTCTCACAATTTATAATCTTCAAGTGTCAATGGTAAGTCCTTGATGTCATATTTTTTAGCCAAAAATGTCTTTTGTTTCGATTACACTTGTCTTTTGAATTATTAATTGATTCGCCAAATCCATACTTATGTAATTTTTCTTCTTATCTGGGCAAATGTGAATGCTAACTTATTTTTCTTGAATATTTCCTCTAAATGTTAATAATCCGATGCATCTGGTTAGATGATTTTTACGGAAAATATTCCTTCCTTAAATTCCATTTTAATTCAGATTGACAAAAATTATTATACTATCCCTTTAATAATAATAAGCCTTAAGCTTCTTGACTTTATAGATATCTTCTTCTAATATTCCTTTATACTCGTTTAAGAAAATAATCCTTGATAATTCTTCTTTTATATATAGAGTTAAAACTTTGAATATTTTTCTTATATTTTACCAAAGTACTTTTATATTCACTTAATCTCTTCTTTTTTCCTTGGTAATTAATGAAAATAATTTTAATATTACCTTCACACTTTCCAAAGAACTCTTTTAGTTATACTCCTTCCTTAACTCACTAAATTTGTGAACTTTTAAAACAACCTCTTTTTTTTTTTAGTAAAACTTTTGACTTTTGTATTATATATCCTCCTTTATATTTTTCACCATATATATTCTTCACTTCTTAAAATTAACATAACATAGAAGTTAATTAATTATTTTTACTTTCCTCTTTTGTTTTAGGTCTGACTTTGTTAAGCGATTGTAGTCTACCAACTACCGCTTCATGGCAATTGTATGGATTGGTATAATGAACAGTGCACTTAAATTCATACGAAAAATGTTGTACAAAATAACTTGTGGTTGCACGGCTCTAAATGGTGGATATTGATGTACGTGCTGGTAATAATATTTTGTTTTATCATATATATATGTGTGTGTGTGTGTTTGTGTGTGTATTTTTCTTAACTTTTTATTCTTTTTTCCTTTTTTTCTTTTTTTATGGCAATGAAACTTCTTGTTCAAAAATTCTTGTACGTGAATTTTCATGACAGAGATATTTAATTCTTGTGTTGAAGTAAAAGAGTTTGAATTTACCGGAAAAATTGTGGTAAGGTTAAAGCGTTCTTTGCTTTCTTTCTTTCAATATTCTTGTCAATGCAAGGTGGAAGGAATCTCTTTATTTTATTTTTTTTTATTTTTACTTTTATTTTTATTTTTTGGGTAATAGTTTATTTTTCTTCAATATTGTATTATGTGGAAATTTTAGACTTCAAATGGCCAAAGAGACCAATTGAGTCGAGGACAGGAAAATTATAGAAACTTTGTTTGTGGCCAAAATTCGGATCGAGACAAAGCTCTGATACAATTGTGGTGAACCAAGCCAGTTCACCGGGTAAATACCCAATGTAGGCAGTAGGAACAACAGGTTTAACTATAAGGGATAATATATTAAATAATAATGTATATAGATATAAGAGATGATGAGTACAATAAGAATAAGGATCTTATATACCCACACATGGGTGTTCTTAAGATGAGAAAAGTGACCTTTCACTGGGAAGGTGTCTTCATTATTATTCATTAACTATTTATGATGTATTTATACTTATTATTATATATTATGTTCTTAACAAGGACAAAAGTGCGGCTGGGACAAAGTCATGACTCACCTCCACAAAGCATACAAGAGTAAGACTTTACATTTCACTGTTATCACATGCACCCCATGTCCAAAAATTTACCCCATGCCACATCATACACTTACACATGACTAGGATAGGCTACACCTCGGAAACACCCTAGACTTAAGGGGCATTAACCCAATAGGACATCTTGAGACTGAAACCTAAATTTGTAAGTTGTACATAGCACTTTGAGAATTTGTTTGGTTTAGGGGGTTTGATGCACAGGCCGGGTGGTTTGATTATTGGATATGATTTAGTTGCTATGATACTTATGACTCATGGACCCACTGGAAAGTACCTATTTGTCTTTGTAGGACCTTTCGTGGGCGGGTATTCATGGGGAGATGACCAAGTCGGACCTTCATGAGGGCTTAAAACCCACAGATGGATGTTGAGACCAGGGCAGAGGCATGGCGGTGATAACCAACTGGCGTCTGAGAGAGGTCGTTGCCTTTGGAGGCACTCTGGAAGGCCACAGAGTGTTCCACCCTATTAACCCAATAGGACATCTTGAGACCCTTCCCAAACCTAAATTTGGCAAGTTGTATAACGTCTTTGAGCATTTGTTTGGTTTAGGGGGGTTTGATGCACATGTTCGGGTGGTTTGATTATTGGATATGATTTAGTTGCTATGATACTTATGACTCATGGACCCCTGGAGGGCGTACCTATTTGTCTTTGTAGGACCTTTCCCGGTGGACAGGTATTCATGAGGAGATGACCAAGTCGGACCTTCATGAGGGCTTAAAGCCCAGGGATGGATGTTGAGACCCCGGGCTTGGGGCATGACAGTGATAACCAACTTGCGTGATACAAGAAGAGGTCGTTGCCTTTGGAGGCACTCTGGAAGGCCTAGGGGAGGGTGTTCCACCCTCCATGCACCAGGATGCTACCCTTTGGAGACTAAGAGGTCATCCTTCTAGTCCAGGATGGCAGGGTTCCTTGAAGATGATGGTAGCACGTGTGGACAAAGATTGGGGCCTTTGGAGGCCTAGTGCCATGTTCTTGTAGCCTAACGTCCCCTTTAGGAGACCTAACGTCACCCTAGAAGGGCTAACATCACATTGTTTAGGGTTATTTTATATAAAATTTAATTTGTAAATTAAGGGCAGAATTGTTGAAGACGACCCTATATTTTAAAATAAATTTAATTTTAGGCCAGATTTTGGTATAAATACACAAAAATGACATTCATTTTGATCATAACTCACCTCTCACAAGAGGGGGACTGAAATTGGCGCCCTTTTGGGGTACTTGGCTGAAATTTTGAAGCACACTTGGTTGGAGACTTGTTTGGATGCATTTTTGGATCATTTCTTGATGGAATTTTGGCAAATCTAGGGTTTTTATGCGTGATTATTCTTAGTGAAGTAAGTAAATCTGCAATTTTCATTTCATGATAAATGTTTATGGTATGTTTACTTTGTTAAAATAATGTAACTGCAAAGTATATTCTTATTATTATTTGATATATTATTCATTGGATCAATCCCCATTGCGGATTGATCATGTCAGTTATTATAAAAGACCAAATCCCCTCTTGCGGATTGGTCAAAAGATAATTGTAATAGGCAGAATAAGAAGTCGGCCCCAAAAGATATTAAAGAGGCCCCGAAATATAATAAAGGTGGTTATAACCACCCAGTTGGAGAAGTCGGCCCTGCCAGTGAAGAGACACGTCACACGTGCCAGTCTTGTATAAATAAGGAGGCTAGCGCCTCACTTAGACACAATTCACTTGCTCATTTGAGAGACAAGTTTCAGAACTGCAGTTAGACAAGAAGGAGAGAGAGAGAGGCGCATCTTTGGGAGAGGATCTTCTGTTTTAGTTCGAGTTATCTATTGGCATTGTATTGGCTATCTATAATAAGGAAGTTTTGTTGGGTTTTCTTCCCCTAGAGGGTTTCCCAGGATAAATGTTGTGTATCTTGTGATTGTGTATTTCTCAGTGATCTTGTATTATGCTATTGTTATCTATTGAAATGCAAAGAACTATAATAATGGATTAAACATTAACACGGTATCAGAGCCAAGCTTAAGAGAGCATCTTTCACAAGAGAAAAGTAAAAAACGTCACCGTTACCGTACATGAAAATTAGGGCTTTTGTTAGTGAGGTATTTCAGCCCTAAAACCATCTAGAAAAGAGAGCCCTCCCCCAAGGATCTTTTTGGCACCTTCAGCGCACCTTTTCAGTGGCTAGATCTCCCGGAAAGTGAAACCCTAGTTTCACAAAGTACCAGACGTACCAGAAAACCAGTGTACCAGAAGTACCAGAGTACCAGACGTACCAGAAAACCAGAAGCACCAATCCAGAAATCCGCAGATCAAGTTTGGAGGAGAAAAAGTTGGATTTTCTCAGATCCAAACACACCAGGCTACTCACCTCAGCCAAGCGCACCTCCTGGTAAGTTCAAATTTTGATTTTGAGCACTTTCATTTTTCGGTCATTTTCCTAGCTCCAGGTAAAAGATGTCTGCAAGCGTTAAACTTGTTGACAAACTAGAAGGAGTGGAAAACTTTCGTGCCTGGAAGTATAGGATTGGCCTCATTCTTGAAGAGAATGACTTAGCAAGATTCGTCAAAGAAGAAGTGTCGGAACCCGCCGATGCTGCAGAAAAGGCAAAGCATCAATCAGGGCCAAAAGAATCATTGCAGGTTCAATCAAAGACCACCCAATTCCTTATGTGTTATCTAAGAAGACTCTGAAAGAAATGTTTGATGCCTTGACCAGACTGTATGAAGGAAAGAACATAAACCGGAAGATGAATCTAGGAACTCAACTGAAGAATACAAGGATGCAGAAAAGAGAATCTATTCAGGAATATTTCTCCAGAATATCTCAATTCAAAGAACAACTAGAAGCAATCGGAGATACTATAGACGAAGACGAACTTGTGATGACAGCTCTAAATGGCCTCACAAGACCTTGGGATGCATTCATCCAAACGATTTGTGCCAGAATAGAGAAACTATTGTTTGATGGTCTATGGGAAGAGTGCATCCAAGAAGAAACAAGAGTAGCAAATCATGAAGCGTTACTAGCAAGAGATGATGATCAAGCCCTACCTACTCACACCAAAGGAGGAAGGAAGAAACCCTACTTCCAAAATGAGACTCATAAAGAGCCTCAACAGTCAAACAAATTCAATCATAAAGAATCTCATCCAAGGAGATTTCAGAAGAAGGGACAACGAAAGGAAAGAGACTACTC
>SNQJ01S0027039.1:94113-109171 GCA_010110895.2 Picea sitchensis | reverse complement strand
AGAGTAAGATGGGAAGTGGTAAGTATGACGGGAGTGGACGATGACTTTTCATGAATCCCCCCAGTGGCAACTCAAAACCTATGGGCACAAGCTTACTAGGGCATCCTGTTAATCCCCCCAGACATGGTCAAGTGGATAAGTGTAAGATCCAAGCATCGGTTAGAAACAAAAAGAACTAAATGCACATATTCAAAGGTTTTGAGGATCAGAGTGAAACATACCATGATACCCGGACACATTACCTCATGGAGCAATATCTATTTCTGCTACAGGACTAGGTCGAGGTGATGGATGTTGTTGCTGCTGACAAAGTGGAGGTGCTGAAGGAAGAAAAGATGGGCCTTCCAGGGCCATGCTCAAGTCGATCTGGTTCTCGGTACTCCATGTCTAGGACTTGTGGGCCTCGAGACATAATCTCCTTAGTTATCCCTAAAGTGGGGGATAATAGGGCCCGCATGCCAGATAAGAGAGAGATGGCTTGGGCGGCCTTGATGATGATTTGGACAACCTAGCCCACCCATTACTTTCCAAACAATTTTCCTAGGAGGGGCAAAACGTTCCATATTTTAGCTTTACGTCATGATCTTGGGGGCTAGGGCATGGTGGTGAGGTGCCACTCTTTGACACATGGACGTTTGAGGAGGAGAAGGGTCTTCACCATGATATGAGTGGCTAGATGCTTGACACATGGCCTTTGGAGGCCCATCCATGCTTCTCCAACACCAACAACTTCCTCAAAGTGGCAAAACGTCCCTTAAAGGGGTGACATCCTCCTAAATTAGGGTTTAATTTGTGCAAAAAGTGAAATTTTAAGTGAATTGTTTAATATTACTTTGTTAAGGGCGCAAGATTAGGGTTGTTGACCCCTAATCTTGTGTTTTACTCCTTATTTTGTGGACAAGCTATGTTCGCTAAATTTTGTATAAATAGAGATCATAAGATCTCATTTTAAGACATAACTCTCCCTCTTGTGAGAGACTTGGTCTGAAATTTTCGGCCCTCTTGGCTCTTTTAGCTCTTGTGCACTTGTTTATGCCTCTGTTATGAATGGTTGATGGAGGAAGGCCTAGCACTAGCTTTGGATGATGCTTTCTAGCTCTTGTGGTGGATTGTCTTAGCATTTCTCTTGATATTGGTATGGTTTTTCCTCTCTTGCTATCATTTTGTTCAAGTCAAATATTGTTATGCTAGGAGCTAGGTGGGAAGTATAAGGGCATACATCCCCACCATAGTCTTCACCATCTTATTGCTTCATCTCATTAATTACAAGGGTTCCTAAGAGAAGTATAAGGGCATACACCCTCTTAGCTCAAACCCTAGCTTAGAGAAACTTGCCTTGGGAAGTAAAAGGGCTTATACCCCCAAGGAGGTAGCTTCTCTAAGCTCCTTTGATTCCATTAACCCAATAGTAAAGGCACTAGTCATACTCTTTTTTGCATTGGAGATATAAAATCTTTGCCTTGGGAAACATAATTTTTGACCTTTTGAAAGTTCTCTTGCTTGAAGTTGATTTGTCTCATCGAGAGGAGTTTTTTTCCCCACTAGGGCGTCCCCTCTCTCCCAATACTCAAATTGTTGTTATCAACCTTAACCTACATCCATTAGGGTTGCATAACCCTAGCTACTAACACTCTCATAACTCCTAAACTAACCCTAGACTAGCTCTCTAACTTTGCTCATTTACTCTACTAACTATGGCGCATCTTTTGAGCTAGTTCTTGGCAATTTTTCGTGGTTGATTTTGTTGTTGTTTGCCACTAAATTCTACAGCCATAAGGCTGCAATTTTCTGCAGAAAACACATGTTACAAAAGACATCTTATCTAGCTTCTTAAGTGCCTTGTTTCAACCTATGTTCATTGTTAAATTTAATGTTGATTTACTCAACTAATCTAGATCTTTATATGCTGATTTTAGATGTTTTATTTGTTAATATAAGCTGATATCTACTGCTGCAAAATAGGGACAGCAAGCTTAACTTGCTGATCCAACTAACATCTATCATTGCAAAGTGTGTTCTCTTGTGTCTCAGGCAAGTACCATCATCCAGAGAAGTGCTATACCTGTGGGGTAGCCATTACTTGACTTGCAAGGCATCTCTCCCTATCTTTCATTCCACTTAGAATTGACCCCTAGGGGATTTACCCACTTCTCTCCATCTCCATCTCAATCCCCCTAGGGTCACCGGGATCGCCTCCCTAGAGTGACCTAGTCACCCTTGAAGTGTGGGACCTGTTGTCCCCTATCCTAGGGATAACTAAGGAGATCATGTCTCGAGGCCCACAGGTCCTAGACATTGAGTGTCGAGAGTCGGATGACTTGAGCATGGCCCCAGGCCCCTCTTTTCTTCAAGTGCGGCCCATTTATCAGCAACAACATCATCCATCCCACCAGCCTGGTCTTGAAAAAGAAGTAAGTCTTTCTCCATGAGGTAATGAGTCCGGGTATCATGGTATGTGTCACTCTGATTATTGAAGCACTTGAATATGTTGAGTTGAATTCTCCTTCATTTCATAACGTTTTCTTGGAAATTATGCTCTTTAACTTGTTCATACCTAGGAGGGTGACATGATGCCCTAGTAAGTTAGTCTCCCTTTAGGATGGGTTTCCACTAGGTGGGTCTATGAAAGGTCATCGTCCATTCCCTCCATACTTACCACTTTCCATCTTTATTCCTCTCATTTTCCCCCTACCTTTGTTCGAACATTGGGATTTTCCACACTAGTAAGGGTTGTACCTTGCCTTGTGGGAAGAAGGGGCTAAAGGCCCAGGGGGTAAAAGTAGCTAGCAAGACTTAAAATCCAAGATAAAACCTTTGAGATGCTTCACCCAGGGATTCTCGAGAAAGAAGTAAAAGGATTCTCTGTAAGAAAAGGGAACCCGTAAGATAATAAACATTCAAGGTATTAGTTGGTGGATGGGAGGTCTCATCATGAGCCGGTCTATTATGACCATGGGCATGTAGCGGTATGACACTACCAGCTATCTGGTCAACAAACAAGGGTAGTGGCTCTTGGCGGCATAGCCAAGAGAAAGAGGGTCTCTTGGTAACACTATCACCTCTGGTCACCAAGCCAGGACAATGTCCCTCAACTCTTCCCTTGAAGCATAAAAGAAAAAGATAAAAAAGAAATAAAGCTAAGAATAAAAGGCATTGAATGGGATAGGAAAGAATGGCATCTATGACAAGCTGCAGCTCGCCCTCTACAGAGGCACCCACAAGTAAGATTTACATTTCCTTATTATCATTGCACCCCATGCCCAAACACTTACCCCATGCCACCTCACACACACTTACATGACCTGGATTGGCTCTCATCTAGGAAACACCACAAACTTAAGGAGGATTAGCCCAATAGGACACCCTGAGACCTTCTCCAAACCTGACTTGTTAAACTACATAACGTCTTTGAGCATTTGTCTGGGTAAAGGGGGGTTTGATGCACATGTTTGGGTAATTTGATTATTAGATGTGATTTACATTGCTATGATCCCTGTGACTTATGAACCCCTGGAGGGCATACTTCTTGTTGTTGCAGGACTTTGCCCAGTGGACAGGCACATATGGGGGAATGATTAGCTCGGACCTCCATGGGGCTGAAAGCCCAACAGATGGATGTTGTGACCCCATCCAGGGGCAGAGAGATACCAGAGACTTGCACCAGGAAGAAAGAAGGACGTTGCCCTCGAGACACTCTCGCAAACCTAGACCCAGGGGGATCTTGCCTTTCCACCTGGATGTTGACCCTTAAGATCCCATGACGTCATCATCTTGATCCTAGTTGTCTTCCAAAGCTGGGGTGTGCATTTATGAGGACAGTTATGTGTTGGTTGGCACGTGTGGCATCATACAGGGCCCTTGGAGGCCAAACGTTTTGCATGTGGGGCCCAACGTTCCACCCTAGGGGCTCAACGTCACCCTAGAAGAGCATGACGTCACCCTTGGAAATGATCTTAGGGTTTAATTACTTTTAATTATGTAAAAATTGAATTTTTAATGTAATTGGGCCAGGTCGACCTTTTTATGACCTAATTTTAATTAAAGGTCATTGAAACTGTATAAATAGAGAGAAATTACTCTCATTTTTTGATCATCACTCATCACACAAGTGGTGTGGTCTAAAATTTGGGCCCTTCTTGGGAGTTATTGGCTGAAATTTTAGGCGCACTTTCTCTTGGAGGCTAAAATTTGCAACTTGGATCATTTCTTGGTGAAGTTACTTGGCATTCTAGGGCTTTATGGCTTGATTATTCTTGGTGAAGTAAGTAAATCTGCAATTCTTCATTTTATTTGAATGGTTTATGGTAAATTTGCTTATTCGTGTTAAAGATTATGAAATTGCTTGCTTGACAAACCCTAGTAGTGAAGTACTTAATTTACTACTTTACTCTTCATTTGCTAGACCTTGCCAAGAAGATTTTGACCGAGGTAAACTTCTAGAGCCCTACATACTAGCACTTTAGAAGTCATTATCTAGTCAACTGTTTCTTCTAGTATCTTTCAATAGTCTAAGGAAGGAGGATTTTGCTAGAGCCTAAAATTGTTTACACTCTAGCAAGTTTATCCTTAGGGTTTGGATGTTTGAGGCCTTGAAGAACCAACACCTCTTGCATCCATCTCTTATCCTTAGGTAAGTACAATCATTGTGTCATTTCTTCCAAGAGAAAACCGTCACCTATAGACTCCATTACCCCATAAAGGCACTAGTCTACTCATTATAAGTGATTGATTGATCAAACAACTTTCAAACTATCTTCCTTGAAACATTTACTAACTTCTACTAACCTTAAACTAGACTAATTCATTGACTAACTTGCTGCTGTTGCAAAAGATTGCTACAGCCATCTAAACAGCAGCAAATTTATTTCAAAAGTAACATTAAATGTTGGTTAAACATTGTCAATTTTGCTTGTGACAAGTAGTTATCATTCTGCCAACCTAGAGATACATTTTCTTGTCTTTTGCAAGCAATTTCAAGGCATAATCTAAGTCACCTGACATGGGGACACGGGACACGGAGGACACGGAAATACGAGTATTCGACACGGGCACGACGACCCCCGGAAATAGGACATGGAGGACACGTTATATAAATATATATATATATATATATATATAATTTATATATCAAAATTTAAATTATGAATTACACATGCAAAAATGAAATAATTAAACTGTAATATATATCAAAATTTAAATTATGAATTACACATGCAAAATGAAATAATTAACCGTAAACAGCTACATGATGATGATACAAATTAATCATATTAATTATAATTAACTTAGTAACTACTAAGTTACTAAGTTACTAACATAAATGATGACATTGCCAACTCAAAATTGTTGTCCAAACCCATATCATCATCGTAGAACCACATCCCACATCTTTGTTCCCTCCTTCCTTCACACTCTTTCTCCCACCAAAGAAATAAGACAGAGGTTGGTGTGTGTAGATACACCATTAAGTCACCTGACATGATGACAAGGATAAGAGTTCAACACAAGAGTTTATACCTCTGGAGTGAAGGGTACATTTTAATCAATATGACAGAAAGTTCAACAATCAATGCCACCAACATCAAGTGTACATAGCAGGCAGCCCTTGATTAAATGGCAAGCAAGGTTTCATACCTCTTACATGATAGAACTAGCAAAACATTGCACTCGCCAATCTTGAAACTCGAAACCTGAGTCTCATGAATTTTGAATGGGACCTAAAATTTACTTTCCATATACGAAGTCCAATGAGGTTGAACCACTCAACATCTCAAACAATTAATGGTAATGTTAAAAATTTAAGAATTTAATATTACCACTAATTACTTGTATGTGTAAAATGGAGGGGTGGGGACCTCCTTAAATAGAATTAGTAAGGCAAAATAACCCCTCGCCTGGTATCAACACCTAAACACCTCCTCACACAAAATTCCAACTCTTGCATGAGAAAAACATGAGCTGTAGGTCCTTGAGTGTGACATCAGTGTCCTATTTTCACACACACGCAGGTCCTCGTGAACATGACACACACGCTCTAATGAGTATCCCATCATCTATGTCCCACCAAGCTGGTGTCCCACACATAGGGATTCACATGACACCCAGGGGGTTTGGACGTGTCAGTGACTTAGTTTCACGCTTTTTTCCATCTCTATAAGACACAAAGAACCTTGGACTTACACCAAAGGAGAGGGGTGACTCTTCTTTGCATCTTGCCTTAGCCATCAAATCGCTTAGGGTCAATCGGGGACGCCTGGGTACTTTGACATACTTCCCAACAGAAAGGGGTTTCCTCGCTAAGGTGGCGCTGATAGGTCACCCCTATTACGAATCTTGCATCCACTCTGTCTTTGGCTTTAAGGCAATGTGATTGCATAACAGACCTACATCAATGACACAGGTGTAGGATTCCTGGGTACTGATGGTCGGGTTTTACCCAACCCACAACTCATAACTATAACATTTTACGCCATGTCGGGAAGATTTTAAATCTTCACACCTCTAATCCACACTTTGCAGGTGCCATATCCCAAGTTTTCCCTTAGCTTACTCCACCCAAGGGACGTCCCTGCCCACCCTTTGATGAATTCTCCTTGAAGTTCATCTAGCAACTCCACCTTCCAACGAATCCAGACCTTCCCTTCTTTCCCCTTCCCATCCTTGATGAGCTTGATCTAATCCGCAACTCTATCTAGGTGGTCCTTTCTACCAATGGAAGCTATGGAACCATGGATGAACTCCCATCCAAATTATGGTGCCTCAAGAAGAAATTTTGGTGTATGGGAAAAGGTAAGTACAATAAAGTTGTTGAGAAATGATGAATACTGCAGAGAGCGGTTTCCCCATTCCATCAAGTGTTCAAGAATGATTGCCAGAAAGTTTTACTAAGAAGAGAACACAATGAGTTGTGACCCTTTCGAAGACCTTGATGATGCTTTATTCAAGGACCGAAAGTGAATAGAAGTATTGATAGAAACCTTGATATGATCCCTACAAAAAGGCAAAGAACTATGTGCACTTCAATCAAGCCTCCTCAGGACAAGAGGCGTTTTAGATGTACTTTGTCTATAAAACGAAAGAAGAATTGTGATAAAGAACAACATATTGAGGCACCACTATCTTGGATCCATCTTGATGAAGGCAAGGTTGTCCAACCCGATTCAATTCCCAATGTTGAAGGTATCACCGCCAATGAATTTGAAGGTCCAAATAGACGCCCTCCACATACCTCTCACACAACATCTAAGAAATGGTCATTTCAAGACATCGATGGTCTTATGAAAACTGATATAGATTAATTGACAATTTTGATGACCCTATGATATATTTATATAGAATCGCAAACGATGGATCTGTCTCAAATTTGATAGAGACCCAAACTATGACATTGAGGGTAACTTCCTCAAAAGTGAGGGAGCATCATCATCATCAAAGGAGGGAACTTCTATAATGTATATGCTGATTCAGATTTGGCTACCCTCGTGATGAGGATATGGTTACGATCTCGAGGGATGACTTTGTCACACATGATTTCCACAATTCTTTGAGGATGCATTTGTTTTCTATGTGAGGACTCTAACCGTTGTGCTCTTCCATTTTGAGTGTAGGGACATGGCTACAATTCTGTGAGCAAATGTGAGGTTCATTCTTCAAGTATTTTCATCTTGGAGATTTCCATGGACATTCACAGGGGAAGAGGCGGTGTCTTTTTCGCTAATCTCGTAGACTGTACTCTTACCTCTTACCCTCTCTCCAAGAGACCATGCAATATTATTCCAATATCTCATTTCCTCTCATCCCTCGACAAGAAGTGAGTCTTTATGTGTGGATGAAGATGAGATTTCATCTACATATAGCCCCTTGTAAATTTAATGACAAAAATCAGCAGCTAATATTCTGTCATACACTTAACAACTTAGAGATAATTGTCTTGTATGAACTTCATAAATGCCTTAAATCCACATTTATAAATTACCATAATCATAAATACATGTTGCTAAGAAAATATGCAGCGAAAAAAAAATACAATGAACAACATTCAACCAACCATGAATAACCCATAAATTATAGGTAAATGCTACACTTGTAATGGGGTAGAAACCCAATGAGAGAGAGAGATTATTATTCCACCAAATTTCTGTGAAAGTACATATATCGAGGAAATAACACATTTCAAAATAAGAAAACCACTTACAAAGACAAAAACTCATTCCACCAGCCACCCTTCCTTGAACCATGCCACAAATCAGAGAAGTATAAAATGAATTATATTGAAATTATGGACCTCAAAATTTGTGCCCCCAAAACAAAGTTGTTGTAATTCTCCCATACCGACCTTTCAAAACTTGATAAAATCAGCTTCAAAGATGCTCTCCCACATTTGATTTTGTCAAATTTTATTGTTGTAATGACTGCATTTAATCCGTAGCACGTGTCTCCTCCTGTCCCAAAGAAACACATCATAACTCAAAACAAATGCCATCCTTGGGATTTTGCTTTGGCTCTTTGGGAACGTACCTCTACGTCTCTTTCCCTCTCTCTCAAGCTTACCTTAAAATCTCTCTCAAGTCTCTTCTCAATGTATTCCTAATATTCACCTAATGCTATCTTTATAATTTGAATGACCTTTTCCTCCAAAGTGTTCTTTTCACCTTCCCCAACCCTAAATCCAAAGGTCAAGATCTAATCTTTCCTTTTTTCAAGATCAAGGGCCATGATTCATTCCTCCAAAATAAATCAATTAAAATATTAAAAGTACATTTCACCCTTTTATTACATAAGTGCACTTTATGAAATAAAGTCACTTTAATATTAGAAGGTACACTTTATTAAAAAGTCACTTTAATAAAAGAACCACTTTACAACTTTATAAAAACCCATTACAAAGTTAAGTGCCTAGTAGTGTCAACATAAGGTAACATCCGCATACAAGAAAAAACATGCGGAGTACCTCCCGAGCTAAAAAGCTAACACCCTTCAGAGATGGATTGATCAGTCTTGTGGATACACTTTCAGGAAGGATGATTGGGCTGATGGTTTCTCTTTCCAGCAGGACTTCCTCCCTCCCACCCATCTTCATGAGTTTTATTTCATGATCGATTATATGTGTTTATACTCATGATTATTATGTGTTGGACTTATCTTTGTTGTTTCACATAATTAAGCACAGGGGGGGATGTCTTCATCATATGATCAGGTGGTTGCACTCGTTGTTCGACTTCACCTAACGTCATCTAGCACATGATCTCCAGGGCCCCAAGGCCCCGGATAAGTAGGTAAGTTATTTTGATTCCCTACATTTGCATCTTGATTGCACATACTAGTTTAGATGCATTTCATTTTCATTTTTCTCTACTTGCACTATTGATTTCATGCTTAGCTTAGAATTTATTGAAAAAATGTCAAAATTTTATTTTCTAGCTTAGTTGGTTTAGATTTTGATCATATGAGAACAAGGATGAGTAGGCCATCCTGCACTTGATAGTTTGATGTTTCCTTGCAGGCACAGGTCTACCAAGAGATGTTGCGGTTCTCATGCACTCTACAGCAACACATGTCCCCAAGTAGGAGCCAGATGTTATCCCCATTTTGTGGATAACTAAGGAGATCGTGTTTCGAGGCCCTCAGGTTGCAGATATAGTGTCGAGAGACTACATGACCAGCAATACCCTTTTGCACAGCTGGAAAACCTACTCACCACCACACATGGTCATAGTTTTGCAAATGGCATCCACCACAACAGCTGGCTTCCAGAAGGCAGTGGTCCTTGCTCCATGAGATACAAGTCAATATTATGGTGAGCATCATTTCAATATTTAAGCCATTTGATTATGTTGTATCTTAGATTGCTCTAGATTTCATGATGTGCTTGGACATTATGCCTTTTGCCCTGCTTCACCTTGGTGGTTGACTTTGTGCCCTAGTAAGTGGTTTTCCTTGGGGTTGGGTTTGCTACTGGGAACTCCCTTAATGAGTCATCGTATCGTTCCCGACCATACTTACCACATTAAAGGGGAGTATTTAAGGAAAAGAGGTTAACATCGTTATCAACTTGGACCATAATGCAAATTACATGAATATTGACTTGGCAAATCAATTATTAATTCTAGAGCCGAATATAATTGAAAAGGAAGATTATTTTTGAATTAAGGAGTTACAAGTGACGATTGATGAATATGAGCATATATCTCAATTCTATGTTACAACTATGTATAAAGAAGAAATTGACATCATCATTGGGTTACCCTGGTTTAAAAATCTAGGTACCTTCATCTTAAACATGGAGAAAAAGTCTGTGACGTTTCCCCATTAGAAGAAGATGACGACACTTCAAGACACTACTATAAGGTCAAAATTGATAATACCTTCATCAGAAGACTTTAAAGATATCTCGAAGGTGATCCTTCAAGAAAATCAAAAGTCTATATCAAGGATGAAAAAAGAATTTGACAAAGTTATCAAGGATAAAAACGAAGAAATTTTTTGTTTAAAAGAACACAGTCAAAAACTACTTACACAGATCAAGAAGTCAAAGGATCGAAAACAATGTGTTCAAAAGTTGGAACAAGAGAATCAAGATCTCGGGAAGAACATATCGGAAAAAAATGAAGAAAATTCTCGTTTGGAGAACCTCAATCAAGGGCTACTAGAACAAATCAGAAATTTGAAAGAAGAGAAACTTGAAAATCCAAACACTAAAACTCAAGAAGATGCCAATCCGGTTGAAGAAAAAACATATAGTGATGTTGGAGTACAAATGATGGGAACTCCAAGTGTACGTACTAATAGAAGTTCATCAATTAACCAAGAAACATCAATGCGTGAAGAAAATCAAATATCGAAATTAAACCAAGAAAATGCTACAAGTATGATAAGGGAAAATCATGTTATAAGAACTCCTTATCGACATCCAAATCATAAGAGCAGATATCTTAACCAGTCAGAATATCAATGTCATTCAGGACGGAAACGACTAACTTATCATCCGAAAAATAATGATACCAGCGCAATCCAGTCTCATGATAACTATTCATCATGGAAGAGCAACGTTCCACAAAAGATTGAATTAGGATGGTCCAATCCTTTCACAATTCGATAGTTCCATTCAACTCTTCATCATTCATATCATCTAATATCGTCAATCCCGACCACGCCAAAAACAAAGAATCATGCAAACACATTGCGAGCCAGAACAAAGATGTAAGCCTCTCCATAAACATGCTTTGAGGACAAAGCATTTCTAAAGGGGAAGGCTGTGTAATGAACATAAATATATAAAATATATAGATATAAATAAATAATAATAATTAATACATCATAATGAAGAGACATGTCTTATCCAAAAGACATGTCTATTAATGAAAGGGCACCCCTACGTGGGTATATATGGCCCTCATTGTCATTGTAATCAAATCTCATATATCTCATTCTTATACATTTTACTCAACTTAATATTATTTCATCCTAAATGGATTACCTTATTCTATCCTACTTAAATTGGATATCCTTATAATTGTCAAACAAGTTTGTTTGTCACATCGTGTCACTCATGCATGTGGTTGTGAGCTTGTTCTTTAGCAGCATCTTACAAGATATATTCACACTCTGATACATAGTGACTAGTGAATCATATGTCTCCTTAATTGTCTTCCTAGCGATGTGAGGGATCAAGCAGTCCTTCACCAAATCAAGGATGATTCTCTTCCTTTTATTATGTTATCTGCCTTTTATTATGTTGGACCAACAGTGCAACATCTGAAGGAATTGTAAACTCCATGTCCACATAGCTCCAAAGATCAACCTCCTCCAATAGCATCTGCAATCTACACTTCCACGGTGTGAAGTTGGAAGTGCCCTCTAGATGGTCATGAGACCGAGACCAGTCATACCTACAGCTCCTAGAACGCAATAAAACCAAACAAATCAACCAAAAGACAAATCCGATCAGCAACCTATCACAGCTGCAGATCAGCTCTCTCAGGCACAAAACAAACACTCCAATCACTGGAACACCCAGGGCATCACACCCTACAACCTATCACAGGTCTGGATTGCTTAAACTACTGAAGCAAGGACATCACACACACTAAAATCCTCTGACATATCCTTCTCACTGGTAGCATCCCTATCCATTTACGGAATCCTAGAAGATTTCAGATCTGCTGCTCTGATACCATGTTAATTTTTTCAGATGATAGTATACAGATTAGCACTCATAAAACTGAAACCTTAAACTACTAGGAATTAAAACTGTAAGGTGATATTTGATGGTGTTAAGTGAGACTTTGTAATACAGATCTTTGTCATTTTGTGAATGATTTAGCAACACAATCTTGTACAAAGCTCCATCTTGGAAAATATGTCACGAGTTAGCCAAGGGGCTCAGTTAGAGTTGCTTGCTCTCCTTAATTGGCTAGGGAGGGGAAGCAAAGATCTACCACTCATCTAATTATGTAATTTTTGAGATGGTGTAATATATTACACAATATTCACACACAAAGAAAATAAGAGTGAGGGAAAAAAAGATTGTGGAACTAAATCATTTTATACACTGTCAGGTTCAAAATGATTGCACCAATAGTTAAACTGGTGCTCTAATTGAAAGAAAAAACTTCTTTAAGAACATTTTGAATTTGAGAACATGCCATAAACACATGAAAACGGCACTCTTATCAAGTTTTAGTTCATCTAAATAAAATTCAACTAATTATTTGTAACCAGCAAATTTGGAAAAATTAGCACACATACTTCCTAATTAAAATGTAACAGTTTATAAAATTTTGAAGGATGTTGAAACAATCCCTACCTATTACAAATTACAATGATATTAGTAACTTGGTTGACACTAATGCATCCATTTATTTAACAGAATTCTAGAAAGGGCCATTTTACGGCATTCTAAACAAGAGCAAAACAAAGACAGACATTATAACTGCATCCATTTGATCTGCCAGTGTCAATCAGAGGCATGAATTTTCTGTTCTCCAATCAAACTAAGCAATTCTTAAGGACCAACAAAATGAATAGTTGTTGAACAAAACAACGAAGTAAACTTTCAGGAATATATGACCTCTAAATTGTAAACACATAGAATTAGGGCCTACCTTGTCACAAAGCTTTTGTAGCTCAGTCATAGCAGCAGGTGAGAGTATATCAGGACGAATGCTCAATGCTTGCCCAAGCTTTATGTAAGCTGGCCCCAAAGAAGTCACTATTTCTCGAAGTTCAATAGCTCTAGCCACTTCATTCTGAAATAAAAGTAAAATCAATAAGCAGGGTAAGTTTCCCAAGCCCACAACTACTATGTATGTAGTCATTGTATGAAAATACAGAAAGTAACCCCAATAGTAGAGTCTAGACAACAGTTTTCCACAATAACTCTTCTAAAGAGAGAGCTAAGACTTTTTGTGGTAAAATTACTCGACTATGTGAATTTCTAACACAATACTGGCAGCAACAGATATAAGTACAAACTAATTTAACAGAAGGATTGAATTAGCTAATAGCCCTGGCTACATTTGATTTCTTGTCATTCCTTCCTGTTTTCTTACTTTCTCTTCTGGTTTATGTGATAATTTTCATTTCAAGCAATATAGTGTCCAGGTATATACGTGGATTACAAGATGTGCTTCCCTCCATAACATATGACGTTGGGCTGATGAGAGTCAGACTTACTCTACTGGACTTAATCTAAGAGTTTATAATATTCTCTTATACTTTATATTATGTAAATCTTATCAAATGCTCCACCTAACTGGTACTTCAGATTTTGTAAATTTAGCCTACCACCACCTACCACAAATTGTACTATATATATCTAATGGAATATAGAGCGTGCATGTACAGTTCAGAAATCACCTTTTGGTACTTTGCATTCTTCTTTCTTGTTTTAAGAGTGCTTAAATTGTTGGCTAATTGTGCTCATATTGGTTGGCATCTAGGAAATGGTGAAGGCCAAAGAATCATGATTGAAGGATTGTGGTAGCATATCAACAAGGTACTGTGTAGCGGCTATACGACGATGGAGGAAGCAAGTGTGGAAGGAGGGCACTGTTATCGCACAGTTTGTAGTTAGGATAAAAGATAGATGTAAAGAGGCAAACTAGCGTAACTAAACCAATCCTACCCAATGTCACCTCGATAGGAAGGTTCTTTCTGTTTAGGGGGGTGTTGCCATCCTAATACACACTTGCAAACGTGAGCTAAGTCCGGCTCACTTAGTGTGTCCTTGGAGGCACAATGCCTAGGTTCACAGCGCACGCTGTCACTTTGACCGGAACCTCTTCCGTCTAGGCTCACTCCTAGGGAAGCCAAGGGGGGTAGTCCCTAGTTTCTAGTTAAGTTTTAAAGTTAAGTTCTAGGAGTTGATTTTAGTTTGTTAAGGTTTGGAGGGATTCTAACCTAAGATGCTAAGGCAGCAATGCAAGATGCAAGGTTAGTATGTTAAACAAGCCTTTTCCTAGGGCAACTAAGACTAGTGCCTAAGGTTGGGCAAGGGGTCAACTAAAGTTAAAGGATGATTCGTTACAAATATGATTACAAGATATACAAAAGAATAATTGAATCAAATATTAAATACAAGATTTACAAGTAAAGAATGCTAGGATACAAAAAGCAAGCTAACCACTTTTAAGTATTTGTGTGCGGGATATAAGGAGATCAAAGCATCATCACATTTATGAGATTATCATCAACACATCAACAAAGAAGATTTAGAGATTTTAAGCACAAGTGTTATAAGGATGATGAATATTACCCACTCTTAGTTATTAAAGCCACAAAGTATTTAGGTGTTTTAGCCCCAGGGTTGGATTATTAAAGGTTTCTTAAGATTATCAAGTTTTAATTACCTTTATTAAGATTTTCACCAAAGCCTCCTCCTCCTATTGCCAAATGGTTGTTGGATGCTCAAGATAGTATAGCAACGAGGCTAACCCTAGCTGTCACAGTCAGCCCAAAGCATTGAGTTTTTACGGAAATGACACTCCTTTGTGCCGTGAGACCGTCCCCGGCCTATCACCGTCCGTTGCCCTCCTCAATACCCGTTTTAGATGGTGAA
>SNQJ01S0027039.1:71116-88544 GCA_010110895.2 Picea sitchensis | reverse complement strand
GGGGATCCCTGGGCGAAGCATCTCGAGGTTTATTTTAGGCTTTTATCTTTTGCCAACTTGCTTTTACCTTCTAGGCCTTTAGCCCCTTCTTCCCACGAGATAAGGTGCAATACTGAAAATAGGTCAACCCAGTGCCCAGACAAGTGTAACGGGATAGATGAGCGAGAAGCAAGATGAAAAAGTGGTGCTATGACGGGAGCGGACGATGGATTTTCAGAAATCCCCGCAGTGGCAAACCAAAACCTATGAACACGGGCTTACTAGGGCATCCCGTCATTCCCCCCAGACATGGTCAAGTGGGCAAGTATAAGATCCAAGCATTTGTTAGAAACAAAAGGAATCAAATGCACATATTCAAAGGTTTTGAAGATCAGTGTGACACATACCATGATACCCGGACTCATTACCTCGTGAAGCAAGAACCATCTCTGACACAAGACCAAGCCGATGGTGATGGATGTTGTTGTTGCTGATAAAGTAGAGGCGCAGAAAGGGAGAGAAGATGGGTCATCCAGGGCCATGCTAAAGTTGATCTGGCTCTCGATACTCCATGTCTAGGACCTGTGGGCCTCGAGACATGATCTCCTAGTTATCCCTAAAAGTGGGGGATAACATCTGGCTCCAACTCAGGGACATGTGCTCATGGTAGAGCGCATGAGAACCTCAGCATCTCTGGCATAACTTGTTTGTCTGCTTGATCTCAATAGCAATATCAGTAACCAATTGGGGTGGTGAAACCACCCCAGCATATATATATATCTGAAATAAAGCAATCATAAGTGTGAATGTGAAAGCAAACTAACATGCAATGCAAACGGTATAATACATGAATGCAAAAATGCCTACCTACTTACCTGCACTTACTTGCACTTACCTGTGGAGTCAGGTTCCCCCACCTTGGTGGGATTTGAGGAGGCGCATGATGACTGGTAATGGGCGCCTTCTTCCGTCCAAAGTGTACAAGTAGTAAGAGTTGTCAACTGATTCTCTTCCAACTTTGAAAGGTCTGAGCCACGATTGAGTACTTCCTTTGACATTAGTCGGCTCTCCCTTCAGGGTATCCCACATCCACACTATGTCTCCTTCCTTGTACTTTCTGATTTTGTATTTGGTTGTTCCTTGAATGACCCTGGTATATTGTGCAGAGGGAGGTGGGTGGGATTCTGCTGTAAAGACTTCTTGCTGGGAAGGCTGAATCAATATGTCACCTTCTCCTGTTTTTTGCAACTTTGCGGTCTCGACTTCCCTATCTTTATACTTGTCTAGGAGTTGCAGGTATCTTTCTTTTGTGGGCCATTGTATCTGATCTTCCTTTTTTGCAAAGGGCACATCTTTAGGAGAAGATTTAGGAAGATCTCCCATGACTCGCTCATGTGCTTTGTTATTTTTGACGGGGTGACTAGTCTCTTGCACATGGGTTCCGGTTACTGGCACATTTGGGAGACGGCCTATTATTACATTTTCCAAAGGTAAATTCACATAAGTGAGGTCCATCTCAAGGGTGCCACCTAACATTGAGGAAAATTTTCTAGACAACAACATTCCCCACACATCTGGGACGTCTACTATCACAATGTCAATGTGGATTACTTTTTCAGGGCACTCTTTAAGGAAAACTTCCACATTTTCAACTACTCCATGTGTGGRTATGGCTTTAGATTCGAAGCCACACACATTTATGTAAGGTCGTGTGACTTTAAGGCCTAATTGTTGCATGACCTTCAGAGACATCATGTTAGCACCGGCCCCTGAATCTAACATGCATTTGTTAAGGCCTTTATTATTCATTAGCAAGGTCATGAAGAAGGGCAGGTGTTCGTCATATTGGACCCTAAAGTGATCAACTTGTAACATAATAGGAGGGTCCATAGGTTCATCTGATCCTTTGAAGAATTTATCAAATCTATGTTTAATAGATGGCACCTTAATGACTTCTTTCAAAGGGATGGTCACGTGCATCTTGGATAATGCCCCTTCGAAGTCAAAGTTCAAGTCCACCCTTTTGGTTTCGGGTGCTTCAGGAGGAGGAAGGTTCGAAGGTGAAGGATTTGTTTGAGTCATTGTAGGAATGGTAAAGGTAGGTTGGTCTAATTTCTTTTGCCTGTATACTTGAAATTCTCGTTTCGCCAACTTCTCCCTTGACTTCGGGTCTAAATTGTTTATTATTTCCATTCTAGCCTTCCTGGCAACATGTTTCATCTCTTCTTGGTGTTCTTCAGGAGTGATGTTGAGACAAATCCGGGGGCCTTCTATAACATGGCCTACGTTGTTTATTTGGTCATGGACTTTCATAGCCCCGAAAACATTTTCTTCCCATTTAACGAAACCCACTCATTTCTTGATTGAATGGTCGTCCCCCTATGTAGGACAATAATCCTCCCAATCCTCAGAAATGCCAGACACGTCATTAGAACAATCACCCCAATTTGTATCTTCTTTTGTTAAGGGAAGAGTAGGCCAACCTTGAAACAAGCATGGGACTACTGAGCCATAGTCACTAGGTCCAAGATCATCTGTTAACAATGAAAAGGATGCTTGCTCATCTTTCTCTACATAACCAGTTTGAAATAATGTGAAAGTTTCTTCGAACGATAATTGGTCATCTGGGCTTTGCTTTGTTAGAAAAGGGATTTCCAACATTTCACGAATCCTTTTAACCCTTTGCAAGATATAGGACATGCTAGTTTGATTGTTAGTATGCACCTGGGATTCTTCATACTTTATTTCTGAGTCATCATTGGTTTGGCCAAAGTATTCAAATCCGAGCTCACTCAATATTGACTTTCCAAACTTGGCATGGCCAAGATAAATAAGGAATCTTCAAAATTAGGTTTTCTATGAGTAGCCATACCTAAATCTTCGGATGGTTCATGTTGTCTTGAGAAGTTCAAAACATCCTTCGTGTTTGAGAAAGTTGTGCTCCATTTCCTTTTGGGAGGCATGAGTTTTACTTCAAGGATTTCCGAGAGCTTAGGTTCAATTTCTGTGATATCCTCATCACTAGATTCCCAAGGGTTGTTATTGTGCGAGAGGTTAACCTGACAGATGTATGCTTCGAATTCAAGGTTCCTCTCAATCTGGTAAGCGAAATCTTGTGCTTCTTCTAGGGTTGAGGGTGACCGATCCTTGAGGGTAAACTGCAAAATTCCTTCTAATGAGTTCAAGTAGTGTTGGAGGATAGCTTCCTCTGAGTTTAGGTTAGGTCAGACCTTTTTGAGGAGAAGATTGAACCTATCATTGAAATCCCTAATGCCCTCGCTGGAACCCTTGCAAATATCAATATATTGAGAGTATAAGGGTTGTGTTTGTTCATGATTTCACCACCTTGTTTTAAAGGCCCTTTCCAGTTCTTCAGGGGTTTTTATGCCTCCTTTCTGGTAAGAATCAATCCAAGTCTTGGCTCCTTCAATAAGAGAGCTCGCAAAAAGCCTCATAAAGACATCAGGGTGTTCTTGACCAGCTTGATGAAACTTGAAACTGTCACAAAATTGGGTCCAATGTGAATTACCGGAATGTACCCCTTTTCCTGAGAAGACTGGTAACCAAGATTTAACATCTTTGGGCAAGTCATGCAATCCACCTTGGATGTTAGTTAGGTCAAAACAACCAAATGTTCCTGGGTGAGACCATTTGTGAGAATTTACGGAAGGAACAGGGGTCATAGGGGTGATAGTTACCACAACAGAGGGGGGTAAATACTGACGCCCGCTAAGGGTCTTCATTAGTGGAGTCGCCAGATAATTTGCTTCAAATTATCAAAGAAAAAGGGAAAACATCCTAGTGGAGTTGTCAGGTAAGCTTGTAAGATAAAGGTTCTAGAGGCAAGGCTTGCCGAAAAAGTGTCATCTTGAGGAAGTTTTGACTCAGTGTCCCCGGCAACGGCGCCAAAATGTTATCGCACAGTTTGTACTTAGGATAAAAGATAGATGTAAAGAGGCAAACTGGCGTAACTGAACCAATCCTACCCAATGTCACCTCGATAGGAAGGTTCTTTTTGTTTAGGGGGGTAAGACCCAGTGGAGACGTCCCCGGTGACCTGGGGTTTTGAGAAGGCAAAGGATTGTAAGATAAAAGATAAATTTCCCCCTCACAAGTCACCACCGAGAAGATAGTCCGGCTAACAGCCAATAAAGAGAAGTATAACCCAACAAAAAGATACACCTACCCGAGGGTCGAGACAAAGCAACAAGAAATAGATATATGCAAGCTTACTGGCTTGGTTAGTACTTCATATAATCAATGACCATCTGATATATAAGCAATTGAACAATAAATATTGACGAAGTCAATGTTTATAAAATAGTAATGATGCACAATGTCACTTCTTCAATAAATGTTAAAGGAACGTGGCATTCAATTGTAATAATTAACACTTCATTTGAACAATGCCTTAAATAAACATTCAATTGCTCATAAGAAAAAACGATAGAGGCACAATGAGTTTAACAGCCAAAAGGATGACGACAGCACATTAGTTAGTAGGGTTAGTCTTAGGCTAGGGTTAGAGTAGTTAGGGTTTTGTTCAAAGTATTAAAGGTTGTTTTGATCATAGTACTCACAAGCTAGGTCTTAGATAAGTGCGTTCCTAGGGTAAATGGAATCAAAAGGAGGACGCAGGAGTTGAAGGATCAAAAGATGATAATAAGACTAAGCACGGGAGGGTCAAGCCTTGAAGTGTTGCTATAGCAAGGCCTCAAGGACAAAACCCTAGGGGAGAGAGGCTCACTTTACTGGATTATTTTATGATCAAAGGGTTATCTTTTTTACTGCTGTAAAATGATGATTTACTGCTTTCATAATATTATTGCTGCTGAAAATTCACTGATTTACTGCTGTTATACATTTATTACTGCTGAAAATTGTGCATTTTACTGCTGAAATAATCTCTATACTATTAGAGATAATTTATTTTTACTACTGCAATATTTTTCTTACTGTTGTTATAACTGGTTCACTGCTGATATTTCATACATTTCTTCCATTTTTTCACCTCATCCTTAGACATTCTTTTATTCTCTAGTGTTTGGGGATCTTGTTGAACTCACTCTTGATATGAAAAGCCTCTTCTCTAGGCTTGACTCCTCTTCACTCTAAATCTGGAATTTGTCTTATCTCACCACCTCTTCTTCACTTTACTTGTCCTTAATCTTGGTGGTAGTGTTAGTAGTCACCCCAAGGGGCCTTAGACTTGATTGTGTCTTGCCTAGGGGTCCTTGGAGGCTATTGGGGAAGCCTGCCTTGTGTTGAATACTATTCCATCACTAAAAATAGGGAAGTTATTGCCTAGGTGATAGTGGTGACATCTTCCATGTTCCACTTGTCTTAGTGCCTTGTGAAGGCTTTGCACTTAGTGCTAGATAGTGTGGTGACAAGAATAAAATCAAATCAACACAGTGTCCGTCCTGTGTAACGTTTTGAGAATATGTACTGTCTTTTTGTTTAATTCTAGTATTTTAATTGATTATAATTTTGTAGGCTACGATAAAGAAAAGTAGAGTGCATACCGAAGCTCAATTCTAAGATACAACCAAAAACCTCTTTAAGCCATAGTCTAAAAGCACTTGTCATAAAAAAGCTGCAAGTCTGAAGACCACAGGCATAGAAAATTTTCAGATCATTCAGTTTCAGAGCATAAAATTTTAGATCATTCTTGAAGATGGCGCTCATGAAGCATGTGAGACTGGATAGCAAAGAGAAAACGCCGGGGCCTTGGCGAAGCAAGAGATAACAAGGAGCTAATGTGCCAACAAACCAATGAATCGAAAGTGTGAAAGTTTTTGCAAACCAACACCTGGTTAAACAATGGTTTTTGTATGAAWATAGTTTGGCAGAGATTTTTGTATATTTTGTAAGATTTTTAAAGAGACTTCTGATGAGACAAGAAAATCCAGATTTCTAGAAAGGTAGAATCGGAAATAAGTATAAAATATATAGGAGAAAGGCAAAGACTCTGTTTGCAAGAAAAAATCCTGATGTATTTTCTTGGGAAGAGACACCCTATAATCTAAAACCTCTTTCCCTATCAAAGAAGTAAAAGATAGAATGCAAAACTCATGTTGCTTCTTATTATTTTTCACCTATTACTTCCACTATTAGGTTTAACTAACAAATTTTAGTAATGGGAAATAAAAGGAAAATATTGATCGTAATGACAGGATTATCAAAAACAACATGGCAAAATCAAGAATATTGCTTACCTCTTTAAGTTTATTATTCAAAATATCCCATACCAAATGTGTAATAAATCCACCGGCAACTGCTAATAGCTGTGTAATGCGTGTCAAAACTGCTCGAGGTCTTTTTCCCCAATAAGCAGATATGGTAATGGGATCATAAACCAAAGGCAATGTTTCCTCATCTCCAGAGCCTGATACCTGCAAGCCCAAATTTAATTTCTGATGAATAATCTCGTTTGTAAGTCATGAAGTAGAGAGTAACAAAATATTAAATATAGCTTCATCCATAAAGGGAAGGGAAAAAAAAACTAAAAAAACAGCAAAAGAGCGCGAACTCTTGAACCAAATTGTTTAAAGAGGTCAGGAACAATTTCTTCCTGATGAGGATCTAGAAATCCAATTTAACTTGCCATGCTACATTTAGATTGGTATGTTAGCTAAATTGAATTTGGCTCGGAATTACTAAAGTTCGTTCAGTAGAATCAGCTATTGCAGCCATCCCTGAAAATTGAATTTATGATGACTACCTCCGGAAATCATCTGCATACTGCTGAGATTTACTTTAAAATCTTAACCTAACCACATATCCAAATGATTCTGAACACATCTGGTTTGACCTAGACGGCTGGGAGAGAAATATACTGTGCTATTTTTTAAACTTCTGTAAGCACTGCTTTGCATTGCCTGTTACTACAGATTCAATTAAAAAAAGGATGAAGTATCCTATTAACACCTTCCCTCTCACACACAGAAGGGCTCTACACCCACCAGGGTTTGAACCTGAGCTGTTTGCATGTTGGCACCCAGTCCTAATAGCTTTGGCAGAGTTTGTTAAATTAAGGGTCACTTTGCACTGGTTTATAAATTAAAGCTATGTTCATTTACAAGTAATCTATAGATCAGGTCCTTAGGACTCCAATTCTTTAAGCTCTTATCTTAAACGAAAATGAGTTTTGACTACATGAAACTTAACTTTAACCCATTGTAAAATAGCTCGTGACCTACAGGTTGAATTTACTTCAGTTTACACTGGAGAAATCTGTCTAGGAAGATTTATGAGACAACATCCAACTGAAAATCATTGCCGAGGGCTATTTGCACAGAGAGACAAACTAAGATAATCTTACTCGGACATCAATTAACAGAGCATGCTATTGATACTTTATGTTAAGATTAAAGTCAGTCAACCAGAATTTTCTAAATCCTACAGATTTTAGTGCTCTCCAGCTATTTCAGTTAATTATTTCTACTTAATTTAATTTATTCACTGCAGCAATTTTACTTTTCAGTTCATCTGGAATATCAGTCTATGTGAATAGCCCTAAATTTCTTGAAGAAGATCGTCAGTTGATTTTGAAACCTCGTATTTTTTTCGAAAATTGTTCAAAATGTACGCATAACAGAGACCTTGACATAACGCATAACAGAGCCACTTCAGATAAATTAGTTAATCTGCCAGAGCTAAATAATCCTGACCAGCTGGTGCAATACACTTATTGGAACATACGGAAATTTATTTCGGTATTACCAGAATGCGGCAATCCATACCACGTTACTAGATTGCGGCAATCCATACCTACTTGGTTGGAATTGTAAATATTAAAACGCAGATTAAAGGTATTTCTACTATCTTTAAACATTGTAAGCTCTTACTCCTTTACCATTTCGCAAAGCATCCTGTTGATACTTCTTTTATGGTTAACGTCGGTCAACTAGAATTTACTAAATCTTAGATTATAATGCTGCAGCTATTTAAGAAAATTATTTCTACATTTTTTGCTGCAGCTATTTTAATTTGATTGCATCTGGATTATCAGCCTGTGTGAATGGCCCTAAATTTCTCAAGACAGGTAGTCAATTCACTTAAAAACCGCTCAATTTTAGCAACAATTGTTCGGAATTGCGCTTAACAGAAAGCTTGACAGCACGCATAACAAAGTCAATTTAGATATTAAGCCAAAGCCAAATAGTCCTGAATAGTGTTAACAGCTACTGCAATCAACGCTTGTTGAAATTTAACGAAATTTATTTTGAATTGCAAATAATAATGCGCAAATTAGAGGTACTTCTACTATCTTTAAACGTTCAAATGCATTCTAGTGAAAATCAAATTCGCATGCCTTACCTCTACAAGACGAAGCTGGACATCGTCGGCAGCAAAGAGTGAGTCAGAGAGGTTCTGTCCACGTAGACCTCTCATCAGAGAAGCCAGTTGTTCATCTTCTTCCATCTGCGCTCTCATTTTCTTGAACTCCTCCGACATGTCTCCCACTCTCTGCACAATTATGCAAAATTAGGAAACCACAGGTTATTTAAATCTTGAACCAAGAAAAGAGCTAGAGTACTCACCATAGACTGATTTCTCCTCGGCCGCGACTTGACAATATCGTTAGAAGATTCGACCTCGCGACGTTGCTCACTTGCAATGGCGCGGACATTGGTACGGGAACGCCTGTGCAGCTTAAATTTTGTTGATGGTAAACTGTGAAAAGCTTTAAACGGCCGAGAGAGGCAGAGGCAATTCCCTATTTCTCCGTAGAATGAAGGTTTGGCGAGATCGAACCCGGGACGTGCAGGCCATGTTATTATATCCATCCCTCTGTCCCATGCGCTGCCCGCCTCCAACATCCGGGAACAATAAAAACTAATAGACCTCTGTATTGTTATTGTAGGAAGTGCATACACGAGTATTCTAGGCGAAAGTGGAGCCTCACGTTGAATGAGGGAGGCGGAGTCGTCCACGTTGGCTATCCTCTTGAGAAAGGAGATCAACTTTATTTGCAGTGCCTACTCTTGGATGGCAAACCAGGGTAGGCCTCCCACCGTGACAAGGTTTTTGCCAAGGTAGGCCTCCCGCCGTGACAAGGTCCCATGTAGCATTTAGGGTGCTAGAATCATGATAAAACTTTAGGGTGCGAGGCTCCGTATTTCAAATGGGGTCTTGTTGACCTTGCCAAGATGTATGTTTAAGCAACTGGAAGCTAACAAACAAAAATATAATAGAATGGACGTATATAAAATGGAAGATTTATTTAAAAGTACATTCTCATTAAACATAGAGACATAAATTTGGAGTTGATATGCATTGATGTTTATTTATTATATTATTTTATTATTATAACATTTTTAAAATTTATTTTGTTAGTTAAAAACATGTTTATTATTCTATTTTCATACTTAGTTGACAAGAGGAGATTTTAAAATCATCCAATACCAAAAAATAATAAGTTTTGTGATATTAAAAAATAACAAGTTTATTTATTATATTATTTTATTATTATAACATTTTTAAAATTTATTTTGTTAGTTAAAAACATGTTTATTATTCTATTTTCATACTTAGTTGACAAGAGGAGATTTTAAAATCATCCAATACCAAAAAAATAATAAGTTTTGTGATATTAAAAAATAACAAGTAATGATATAAATAAATGAGTTCACATGTAGTAGCATAATCCATACATATGATGTATTATTTAAAGAGTAAAAGTCATGAAAGAAAAAGAAAATAGTGGATGTGGGACAATCACTGTGGTTCTTATATATCATAGTAAAAGAGAAAAAAGTAGATAAAGAGAAGACGGGAATAATAGTGCATGTATGTACATAATATGCCCCCTAAAAAACTTTGACCTCAAAGCTTTGGTGACCATTAAGATATTGTTGAAAGAACTCATGTGATTCTTATGTGGCATTATTAGAAGAAAGATTATTCCATTTGATCAAATACTCAATGATGGTCTTATGATGTAGTTACTAGTTTTGAGTGTCGATAACTAATTATGGCTCCAAAACAAGTTTGTCTCCTTCATCTAACTATGGCAATGTTGTTTGAAATGAAATGTGTTTCCCAATAATAATAAAAAATTAGACAAGCAATATGGAAGACCTTTTTAATGTGTGAAGATTCAAATAGCACTGAGGTATATGCATTCTCCTTGATCTTGTTGACAATTTTCTAGGGTTTGTTACCCCCCCCCCCGGGCTAGGGGTAACTTAGGAGATGATGTCTCGAGGCCTGCATGTTGAAGACATGGAGTGTCGAGAGCCAAATGAGCAAACAGAGCCCCTCCTCTCACCACATGTGACCATTGATCGATAGCAGCAACATCCACCACACTAGCTTGGCCCACAGAGGACAGTGGGTCTTGCTTCATGAGGTAACAAGTATGATCTCGTGGTAAGTGTCACTTTAATAATTGAAGCATTTGAGCATGTTGCAAAGATTCCTTTCTTGATTATGAAAATGTTTGCTTGGAAATTATACCTTTTGCCTCATTTCACCTTGGTGGTTGACATGGTTTCTTAGTAAGTGGGTCACCCTCAGGAAAAGGGTTGCTACTGGGGGGGTATCCTTGAAGGGTCGATGTACCATTCCTGCACATACTTATCACTTTTCACACCCCTTCCCCTCTATTTCCTCATCTTTTGGGGTTTTGGGCTTATTGATCCCAAGAAGGGCTTGTACCTCATTTTGTGGGAAGAAGGGGCTAAAGGCCTAGAGGTGTTGTAGCTGGATAAAATCCATAAATTGTCCCTCTTGATGCTCACCCTAAGGTCCTGAGAGCAATGAAACACTTCTCCATAAAAATCGAGGACCTTTAAAAATAAAAAAAAACGCATAATTAATAAATGTCCTGCTTGTTGGGGGGATGTATTTGCAATGTTTTTTACTTTCCTTGCACATGACACTCAATGTTTTCTCCTAACTTCAAGTGGCATTGTGGTGCTCCTTACTTTCCATTGCACATAGCACTCAATGTTTTAGACCATAATAAATTAATGGCAAAAAAAGGGCTTGGAAAAAGGTTGCATTGCAAATGAGGGATGCAACACACCCTCCACAGAGACACCCATAAATGAGACAATATGAGCCCTTGATATGTCAAGAACCCCATGCCCAAAAGTCATACTCCCATCCACCTCATGCTCATTACATGACTTAGAGAGGATCTTCTTGGGAAACACTCATTGACTTGGGGATTAATCTACCCAATAGGGCACCATGACAACCCTCCCATGCTTAAATTTGGCAAGTTTTATAAGGTCTTTGAGCATTTGTTTAATTCAAAAAGGGGGGACTTGATGCACATGTTTGGGTGGTTCCTTTATTAAATGTGGCTTACTTGGCATGATACATGTGACTTGTGGACCCTTGGAGGGTGTACTTGTTCATCTTTGCAAGACCTTGCTCGATGAAAGTTATCCATGGAGGACTTATGTCATTTTGACCTTCATGAAGGGTTGAAAACCCCAAGGATGGACGCCATGCCCCACAGGATTGGTAGAGGACCATGGAGTCTTTGTGTGCAAGGAACAGAGGGTGTTGCCTTTAGAGGCACTTTGACACCACTAGAGGATGACATCATGTCCCTTTGTACTTGGACGTTGGCCTTTGGAGGCCTACAACGTCACCTCCTAAGCCTTTGACATCATATGGAGGCTAGGGTTTTGGTGGGCTTGATGGTTCCAAGAGTGATTTGATGTGGTTTGAAGGAAGGAGATGCATGACATGACACTCTAGCACATGAGATCTTGACACATGGCCTTTGGAGACCCAACAATTTGCATCTTGAGGCTCAACGTCACCCTTCTAGGGCATGACATCACCCTTTTTAGGGTTTTACTTTATGTAATTTTTATTTTTGTAAGTTGTAAAGGCAAATAAAAGGGATCGACCCTCTTTTAATTTGTTGTTGACATTTTTTTGTGTGGATGAATTGGTTAGATGGCCTCATATAAATAAAGGCCATCTCATTTTCATTTTAAGAACTGGTCACTTGAGAATTACGTAATTCTTGGACTGAAATTTTCTCCCTACTTGGGAAATTCACTATCTCTTGTCTCTTGTGCAAAATGGATGCTTTACTTGTCTATTGGTGGAAGAAAGGCTAGTGACTTCTCTTGGATGCTTGTTCTTGACAATTTGGTGGAATATCTTTGATAAGTAAGGGTTTTGCATGCTATCTCTTGGATTAGGTAAGGAATTTCTGCAATTTTGTGTGTTTCTTCTTGATTTCAAGGTTATTTTGTCAAACCCTTGGAGGAGTATAAAGGCATACACCCTCCATCAAGGAATTTCTTTCTATTGCTATTGAAAAGGCTTAAGGATTGCAACAAAGAGTAAAAAGGCTTACACCCTTGTAGCAAGACCTTGCTAAGGTTTGTTTTCTCTAGGAAGTAAAAAGGCTTACACCCCTAGAAGAGTAATAAACCCTAGCTTTCAACAAGAGACTCCAAAACCCAATAGATAAGGCACTAATCTATGCATTGGAGATTGAATATTGTTGCATTGGTAAACATGAATTTTGAGATATTGAATCGTTCAAGTGTAGATCTAAATTCTATATGATGTTAGCTTTATTGTTCCCTAAGGGCGTCTTGATTTGCTAAGTGATTGAGCTACTATAATAAACATTAAGCTACAACTAATAGGGTTGCAACAAACTCACTCTCTCTTACTCTTTTACAACGTTTCTACAGTTGGAATTTACTTGCAAGTTGTCATAATTGATCTATTGTTTAAGAGCTATTGTTTGGGTGGATTACTTATTGATTTTAGTGGCTAGAACTTGTTATTGTAGAAAAAAAAATCTACGACTATAAGGTTTTTATAAAACTATGTTGATAACATTCATTAACAACCCTCTCTTGTTATCAAAGTCTTGGTTTAAACATTGGAAGATTGTCTACTAATTGTTAGCTTTATTTTTCAACATCATACACTTGATTTTGATGGTTTGATTTGCAGTTGTCATAGTGTATTTACTACTGATATATATATTTCCATACTGCTGCAATTTTGGGACAGCAAGATTTCTTACTGATTTCCCTTTGGTGTTGAGGCTTAAAACATCATATATTGTCTTGTTTGGGTTTGTCTAACACTTTTTTGCAAGTACACAACCTTGGCAACCATCTACCATCTCCAAATATAAGTGATTGAGCTATTGTAATAAAGCTACAACTAATAGGGTTGCAACAAACTCACTCTCTCTTACTCTTTTACAACATTTCTACAATTGGAATTTACTTGCAAGCTGTTATAATTGATCTATTGTTTAAGAGCTATTGTTTGGGTGGATTACTTATTGATTTTAGTGGCTAGAACTTATTGTTGGAGCAAAAAAATTCTATGGATATAAGGTTTTTATAAAACTATGTTGACAACATTCATTAACAACCCTCTCTTGTTATCAAAGTCTTGGTTTAAACATTGGAAGATTGTCTACTAATTGTTAGCTTTATTTTTCAACATCATACACTTGATTTTGATGGTTTGATTTGCAGTTGTCATAGTTTATTTACTACTGATATATATATTTCCATACTGCTGCAATTTTGGGACAGCAAGGTTTCTTACTGATTTCCCTTTGGTGTTGAGGCTTAAAACATCATATATTGTCTTGTTTGGGTTTGTCTAACACTTTTTTGCAAGTACACAACCTTGGCAACCATCTACCATCTCCAAATATCTTCTCCTCAAGCCTCATTCTCATCCTTGACCTTGACCTATAGGGGTATTCTTCTAGCTCCTCGTGTCTCCCTTCGCAATCCCCCTAGGGTCACCCGAGAAGCCTCCCTTGTGTTGGACTTGTCCTTCACTAAAACGAGGGGGATATCTATTGAGGTGACAGTGATAGGTATTTCAAGTTGTTTCACACACTTTTTTTTTGGGTTGGGCTTTGCCCAAACATAAATTGTGCGATAACAAGGTCCATAAAACGTTGGGGAGAACTTTTGTCTATGTTTTTTCTTCATGGACAATTGTTTGTAACTCTAAGGGAAAAGGTAGACCCAGTCGTTGATTGCAAATTATCGTTCTGAATTATTCTTATCTACTTGTTGCTTCATTTGATTTTGTATGAGAACAAGATTTTCCCAAAGAAGTTGCAGGGTATCTTGAACCTTTTTCCTATGAAATGCAACTGCTTAAACCTTAGAGCTAGAAGGAACATAAGTGTCCAAACTTGGTGGAGGATAGTCATAAAGTGCTTCAAGTGGGGTCATCTTGGAGGATATATGGTATCAAGTGATATACCACCATTCAGACAATGTTAGCCATTTAATC
Organism: Picea sitchensis; assembly: GCA_010110895.2. Lineage (NCBI taxonomy): Eukaryota > Viridiplantae > Streptophyta > Pinopsida > Pinales > Pinaceae > Picea > Picea sitchensis. The sequence continues at coordinate 74,297 of SNQJ01S0027039.1, read as the reverse complement.
CATTGGGATTGTTTATCAACAACAAAGCAATGATTGTAGCCTTCAAGGCACTTGTTCACACCCTCAGTTTGACCATCTATCTATGGATGATAGGTCGATCTCATAGCTAATGTGGTGCCTTGGAGCTTAAAAAACTCTTTCCAGAAGTTACTAGTGAATTTAGGATCCCTATTAGAGACAATCACCTTTGGGAAACCATGAAGTCTTTGAATGTGCTTGATGAAAAAATCGGCGATTTGGCTAGCTCTAGTAGTTGACTAAATCACTAAGAAATGGGCATATCTAGTAAATTGGTCAACAATAATAAAGATGACCTATTTCCCTTTTGATTTGGGAAGTCTTGTAAAGAAATCCATTGAAATGGTCTCCCAACACTAATTTGGAATGGGTAGGGGTTGAAGTAAACTAGGATGTTTGACATTTTCCCCTTTATTGCACTAGTGATTCCCACACTCAAAGAGAAACTTACAAGCATCACCCTTAAGACCATTCCAAAATAAGGAGCAATTGACTCTATGTTATGTTTTCAAAACGTCAATATGACCTGTTGTAAGTGAGGCATGTAACTCAAATAATGTTTGCTTCTTCAAACTAGAATCTAGACACAAAAAGTATCATGTTTATACCTCAAAATGTCAACTTCCCAAAGTTGACATTTTATATCATGTTTATACCTCAAAATGTCAACTTCCCAAAGTGTAATGTTTGTGTTAGCGTCAGAAGTCACTCCTGGATTGCTTGCAGGAGCAGAGCCCGACGCCCATCAGTTTATGTCACAATTTACTTAATTGGGTGATCGGATGGAGGTTAAATCAAACGATGTGGTTCCAACTTCGAAACTAGGCCAGACATGTATGGGCAAGTAAGGTCTTAGATAAATTTAGACAGTGAGGTGTAGTAAGGGTGAGTAGGGGGAAGACTTATATTAGGGAGATGCGAAGGTCTGTAGTAAACATCATGTTTCCAACAGACTGTAGAAGAAGGCATCCAAACACAAGATCTTCTTGCACTCAAACACAGAAAACCGGAGAATACAATAATGCATAAATAAATCCTTTATCATGACATAATTGCAATGATCCGCACGAATCATTCGTTCACGAACTCTCCTAGAATGAGACAAAAAATTAGATGGATTAAGAAGACTGTCTGTTATAAAATAAGAAATCTCATATACAGATGCATGACCAGAAAGCTAGAATGTCTGCTAAAACTTTACAATCGGGAGCTCTGCTCTACCATCGATACTTTCAAAATACGAAAACTGAGTCTATATACCCAGGAAAATTCACCTCATAGAGGTGTGTTCAGTCATTCAAAGCTTGGTGTCTCTTCAGTCAAACTCATACCAATATCTTTCTTTAAGTGCCACCTTTACTACGCATGGCCCCTGTAAGGAGGGCAGCTAAGCCATTAAGTGCTCGGCTAGCGTGTGCAGACTTCTCTGTCGAGTTGAGGACTCTGGCATGGCTTCTTTGAGGAAATCGATACAGAGGACCTTTGCGAGTAGGTGGCTCGCCAGACCCTCCATTCCTCTCATTTAATGAACGAAAGGAGGTTTCAACCACCCCCTCTTGCCTTCATTTACTTCAATACTAGAAACAACTATTAAGATCGGATCCGATGGAGCCTGGAGATCACGATGATCCCCTCTGTAACTGAACTTGGCGCCTTTGGCCTTCTTTACGCAGCTCCTTCCTTCCTCCAAGTGACCTCGGACTGTGATCACGTGCCTATTCCCAAGGCGCTTTCGGCGTTCGCGAATGGGAAGGAGATATTCCCGCAATTTGAAATCGCGATGAGCGAAACGCCGAGGCGGATCAATCTGGTGCCACGCGTCCTTCTGAGATCTGACGGTCTTGAACTCACCCGAAACCGCTGTGGGCTCGGGCCCGGGACTCTCCCGACATCTCGTGCATCGGGACACAACGGAGTTGCTTTTTGCACCTTGGAGTCGCGATGGGCAAAACGCCGAGACGGCTCAGTTTTTCACCAGGTGTCCCCTTTGAATGGACGGATGAAAATGCTTCACGATGTTGCGGGCCCCAGCTTCTATGCTTTCGACGCTATCGGGGTTCGGGGTTTCACGATGTTGAACAACACGAAAATCTCACCCCATGAAATCCCAAACGCCGATGCGGCTGGATCTTGCGACACACGTCCTTAGGGTGAACGGCTGAGGCTTTTCCATAAACATAAGCGCCCCTCCTCCACACCTATTCCTTTACGACTAGATGCCAAAACCACGGGCCCGGTCTTGGACGCTATCGACATTTCGGGGTTCGGGGTTTCGAAAGGTGAAGAGACGGGAAATTTTACCCCTTGAACTCCCGAATGCCGATATGCCGGTGTGACTGGATCCTGCGCCACGCGTCACTAGATCAGATGACCCAGATTCTGCCTTAAAATATAAGGGCTTTCTTTGGTGCTATATGTCGGGTAACTTGGTAACCCCGAGATCTTGATGACCGTTGATCTGCTTCATGGATGGGTCTCGGCTGTAGACATCATAACCTCGCCCGCTCGCTTGACTCGTAACCAGAAAGTTGGGTCCTTCCGCTGCTGCACTTGGGTGTTTCCCTGTCATTCTACAGACCTGGGTGCTTTTGTGCCTAAGACAAAAATAATCGCTAACAGTTTGGGAGGGTGGGAACCATCCTAAAGTTGTTGTATTAATCCCTATGTGGATGGGCTAGCACACCACTCCTTCTTCACCTCTTCTATTAGTGCCTCAAGAGTGTAAATATTGCATGTGCATGGGGTGTATCTGCATGTTATATAAAGAGTGCATAAACCACAATGTTATCCTTTACCTTTTTATAGATGACTTCAAAATCATAACCCTACATTATGGTTGTCCACCTTTATTGCTCTTTGGAAGAGGCACATTGCTGCAAAAAATATTTAAGTCTAGAATGATTAGTCTCAAACCTTGAAATCCATGCCCAATACATATTAATGTCATTTCTTTATTGCATGCTAGATGGCCAACATTTCTTACTCATATGTGGATTTTGCAAGATATCTTCATTTGAGGTGCTTGCTTCCAAAGGAAATGGGTCTACCTTCTTGTAATAATACTACAATAGGTCATATTCCTAAAGCATCACATTTAATTATTAATACTTTAGTAATATTTGGATCAGTGAAAATAGGTGTACATGTTGTAGCTTCCTCCATA
>SNQJ01S0027039.1:46832-71002 GCA_010110895.2 Picea sitchensis | reverse complement strand
CGCCCAGTGAGAAGTTAGGGCACGGGTTGTTTGTTTTAAGTGGTTTTTTGAGGAAATACTCAGCATGGCTTTGGCTAGGAAGAGGCATGAGTTGGCCTGATGCCAGGTAAACCTGTATGGTGCATTTTAGGGTTATAACACCAAGGAGGAAAATTAATTGTGGGTATTAATTCAACCCATTTTCCTTAATTTAATTATCATTTGGACAAGCTTCTATTTTTTTGTTTAAGTGTATGAGAGCCCAATCATTAAATACATGTGAGGGGGTGGGTGTAGAAGTCACATCCCATAGTTATTGGAAGCATGGGGCTGAAGTACAATCAACATTAGGCAGAGTGTGCAGTCAATTGTATTGGGAAAATAGAGGAAATTTGTATGGGGGAGATCACACACTTTTTCACATTGATTTTGGCATAACACCAGGAAAGAAAAAAATAGCATTGGAGCTAGACCAAGAAGGCTAGGAAAATTTTGGAGCTTGTTGGAGCGTTATTGGAGCATTCTGGAGTTGAAGATTGAAGAGTCGTGTTGTCAGAGCTGAAGAGTGAACTCCTGTGAGAGCTGCACTAAAACAACAATTATTTGTTTTTTATTTCCTGGTAGTTTTTTTGGGAAGTGAGTTCCCTTGAGTTCCCAGTAGATAGATTCTTGGTTACATGTTCTAGAGAGACCCTGATAAATGAATGGAACGCCCGACGGACTGAGAGTAGTGAAGGGGTACATTCCTTGGTTTGCGCAAGTCAAGAGGAAGAGAGCCGAAGTAAATTCAGGATAGTTGTAGGAGACTATCAATGGCTTACAAGATTTTGAATTGTGAGTGGACTATGAGAGGCACCCTTCTCTTATGGATTCCTATCCCCAACTTGGGGGCGACTTGTTGTTGATATTTGGAACAACAAGTCTATGGTTGGGTGGAATGTCCTTTCCAAGCACATAGTTGCACAAACATTTAAAAAAATATAAATGTTTATCTATTTTTTGAGTTATCTTACGAGTTTTATGGTTGTGCATTTTATCATGTGTATGAGAATGCCTTTATGTGCTATTGTACATGAATTATTAGTTGCATTCACATTCATTTAGAATGTAGTAGATGTATTTAATTCTGGGTATCATAATCTAGTTAAATATGTGTTAATTTATAACTAGTAAGCTTACAAGAATTAATTAGCAAAAGAAATTTTGAATTTATGTGTATTTTTTCGTATGTAATGTTCCTCAGTTAAGCTGGGGGATGTTACAAAATGGTATCAGAGCCACGGGTTCAAACACTAAGCTTGTATAGGCCAGACTCAATACGTCGAACCTAAAATTGCATAATTAAATCTCAAAAAATGTTTGTAATGTGGTAGTTCTAGGCAAAAGTGTGAAGAGTTTGCATGTAATTTAGGTGAATTCAAGTTCAAGGGTAAAAATCCCCAATTTTAATCTCTAAATATGCATGTGTTGGGCATGTAATTGGTCGTTTTATCGCACAGATCATAGCTAGGGAAAACCCCAACCCAAACCACAAAGGTGTGACAACCATGGGAGTATTTACCCACTGTCACCTTAGATAAACACTCATCTTGCTTTAATGATGATGAAAATCATCACAAGGGGAGAATCTCGGGTGACTTTAGGGGGATTGAGATGGAAAGTGAAAGAGTATGAGAGGATGCCCCTAGAGGTCGGAATTAGGAGATGGAAAAAGGCTTGATAAAGAGTCTTTATGGTTGGTGAATGATTTTCCAAAGTTGTGTACTTACAAAACAGTGGCAGCCCTGCCCAGAACAAGACAATAGATGATAAACAAAGCCTTTAACCAGTGAGGAATCCGCAAGAAACCTTGTTGTTCCAAAATTGTAGCAGCATGGAAATATATTTTCTGTGGTAAACAAGTTATATCGGTTGCAAATTAGACTACCAAAACCAAGTGCAAGATGATGGAAATAAATCTAACAATGACTAGATAAATTCCCAATGGTTAGAGCAAGTTTTGGTAGGATTTAAGGGGTTGTTAATTAATGTTATCAGCAAGTATTTTTAATAGCCTTGTGGCTGTCGAAAACTATTTCTACAACAACTACTTCTACCCACCAAAATCAACAAATAATCCACCCAAAATATAGCATTCAATTAATGGAACAATTATGGCAGCTTGCTAGTGACTTTTAGCAGTAGAAAGGTGAACAATAAGTGAAGAGAATATGTTTTGCAGTAGCCCTAATGGTTGTAGCATTAATTTATAACAACAAAGAGAATTACTTGGCCAATCAAGATGCCCCTAGGGCACGAGAAAGCCTATAACATGTAGAAATAGATCCAACTTGAACAATTGCAATATCTCATAAATTCACGTATACCAATGCATGAATATACGATCTCCAATGCAAGTATATGAGTGCCTTATTAATTGGGTTAATGAAGTCTCTTGTGTATAAGCTAGGGTTTGTTACTTCTCTAGGGGTGTAATCCCTTTTACTCCCTAGAGCAAACACAACCTAGCAAGGTAAATCTACAAGGGTGTAATCCCTTTTACTCCTTGTAGCAACCTTTGCAAAATAACTTTTTTCAATGATAACAAAGATGGATCTTGATGGAGGGTGTATGCCCTTATACTCCTCGAATGATCTAGACAAATTATCCTTGAAACAAGAAGAAACAACACACTTATGTAGAAAATTCCTTACCAATTTCAAGAGATAACATGCAAAATCCTTCTTTACCAAGAACATTCCATCACATCATGATGCAGGAGCATCCTTTCCACCTCAACAACACATGCAGGAGCATCCTTTCCACCCTCAACAACACACCAACATTCCAGCACATTAAAGCACATTCAAGGAGGGGAGGGCGCCAACCCTCTCATTTTGCCCTCAATTTAAAAAAAAAATTTAAATGCAATTAAATGGATGTGAGTATCGATAAGAGCCTCCTCCTTCCCGAGTTGATGTCTTTGTACATGCAGAAGTTAAGGTCACCTTTAATGGTTGATTGTAGGTTGATATAGATCCCATTCGTGACTAGATGTCTCAACAATGTAATATGCCTCAATAGATAGGTGTTGTAATGGTGATTAGACACCACTAGTGTAGTTGGAGGGGAAAATGTCGATGAGCCCCTTTTGTCTTTCATTGTAACGTATGCTCAATAGAGGTTGTTGAAAGTGATAGAAAATCATCAGAAGTTAAGGAGAGGGAGAGAGTCAGGACTCACAGGTACCGAAGCTTTACACATTGAAACATACATCCATAATAATAAAAAAGAACAATTTTTCCTTCCGCGAGTTTTCTCAGGTGTTTATGTGTTTTATGGATGATCATCTGTGTGTGTTTATGAATGCATGTTGTATATGCATGAGATAGGTTTCACCGGTAGGGAGGAAGATATAATTCCTCATCTGTGAGTTTGTCAATTATTCTCATTTTTAGGCTGTCGCAAGGGGAGTGTATGATGAGTGTTGAGAACTCTCTATGAGCTAATGCAAGGAGTGCATGACAGAGTAAGTTGAGAACTCTATGAGCCAATGCAAGGAATGCGTATCCAACCCCCGCCGAGTTCGCAGGAGAACGCGCCGTGGAGGGCACACCCGTGATAGTCTCTTTAGGATCAGAGATGGAGCCTCCCGGCGTTTCAATGTAACACCTTGGAGAAGGAACCGCGGCGTAGAAGGGCACATAAGCATTTAGCGCTGTTGAATACTCTCAGAGAGCTTGCCAAGTGGGCATTGAGCAAAAGTGCACCTAAAGGATTAAGGTTTCGAGTCCGAAGAGAAGTGTGTCAAGGAGAAGATACCCATAGAGTTGTTGAATACCGAAAACTCTACAAGGCATTGACCAAGTTTCCAAGAGGGAACATATCCCTCAAGGAAGAAAGGGACGTGAGACTCATGAGGTCCAGCAAATTGAAGCTCACATGAAAACGAAGTTGCTGAACACCCCGGGAAGAGCTCTACATGTGTGCATTGAGCAGATGCAAGGAGTGCATCAGTGATCTTGAAAGAGTTCAGGATTCTGAAGGAAGAGTTGTGCAAGGTGTGCATTAGGCCAACACTTAGACAAGTGTTGAGAAAGTCTGAAGGCTCAGTCATGTGCAAGGAGTGCATAGAGGTGAACTTGTTTCAAGTTCAAAAGCTCAGGAGAGACAATGTAGAATTCACATGGTGTGAACTTACTCCAAGTTCAGAAGCTCATAAGAGTGCAGAGCATGATAGGGGGGCACCATAAATCCTTTGAAGGAAAGCCGAGGGTTGAGACCCTTAGGAGACTGAGCAAGTTGAAAGCTCAAGAGGAGCAGTGCAAAGTTGCACAGTGAAGGCGTAAGTGCGCGCTAGGGCTGAGGTCAAATTACATTGGCAAAGATCAAGGAGGGATAGCGTTTTATAAGCACAAGTCGAGACCCAAAATAGTCGAGCTTGTAGGAGGATCAAAGGTCGCATCCTTTGAATATTTGCAAATTCTTCCAATTCGGGAGAAATCCAAAGCTCAGGAAGAGGAGTGACACCAATAGTCAGATGAGCTGTAGGGAGATATTTGGACCGTTAGATCCACATCCAAACAAAAGGAGTGCATCGAAGAGGAGAGTAGATCCCAGCCACTGGATCTGAGCGCGAAGGACTGACATCCGTCAGATCCAGGTAAAGTGTACGGACTTTAAATTCCTCTATGTGCACCGGGGAGCAGACTCGTCGAAGCCCTGAAGTGGATCGGGACCATCCATCATCAAGAGAGACAGGTGGTGATAGATTTGAGACTCTGAAGTAATTGCACTACGAGATATTTCAGGCATGGTGGTTGCAGAATCGTCGAAGTCCCGAAGTGACAAAGCAAATCTGGACTGTTGGATCCAGAAGGGTACGTGGCAGAGATCTGTGTACTTTAGAGAAAATCACTTCGACAAAAAGTCAGTGTCGAGCTTCGAAAACCCCCGAAGCCTGAAGTAGTGAAGAAGATCTCAGTTCTCCATCAGTCAGAGACACATGGCGAGAGATCCTACATCCCAGAGGAGTGGGTGTAGAAGGGTGAATAACTCTCGAAGTCGAGGGAGCTGAAGCAGATCTGGGTCGTCCATTGGTGAGTACATGTGTCACTAGGTCCCACACTTCGGAGCAGGAGCACTCTGAATGATTAAAGGTGTGAAGGCGCGAAGACTCCCGAATGTCGGAGTCGCGAAGTCATATTAGTCATCCATTGAGAAGGGACATGTGGCAGGAGATATGTCAATTTGGAGGAAAAGCACTTCAGAGAAAAGCGAGAGTGGAGTGTGAAGAACTCTCGAATCCCAAAGTAGTGAAGTCTGTGTGACCGTCGATCTGAGGAGGACACGCGTCATTGGATTGTGGACTTTAGGGAAAAGAAAGGAGGAAGCAGAGCGTTGACTGAAAGTAGTTTGAAGCTCCAGAGGTAAGAGCCCAGCCTAGCCGTCAGTTGCTTGGACACGTGGCGTCAGATCTGTCACTTCGGTGATAGGACACTTCAGGGAATTGGAGAGTAAAAGTCTCAAAGTTCAAAAGTTATGAAAGCTGAAATCAATAGGAGTCGTTGATGAAAGGAGGGACATGTGGAGAGTGGAGATTTACTTCGGAGGTGGTACACTCCGGAGGATTTTCACAGTGTTGTTTCGGAATTTTTCAAAGCATCAGAGCCTAAAGTCGTTGTGGACCATTGATCTCAGAGGAGAAGCATGGATCGTTGATTAGAAAAGGGGACACATGGAGAATGGAGGTTCACTCCATTGAAAATCCACTTCAGAGGATTTGTGGAGTGCATACATGGATTCGGCCAAAGCCCGAATTGCCGAAGGAATCAGGAACCGTTGATCCAGAAGGATGCGTGGCGCTTGATCTTTAGCTCCAGGTACAAAACACTGCAGAGGAAAAAGGTGTTTGGAGCGCTCGGAACTCCCGAAGGTCGGAGTCCCAAAGCGGATCACAGTCGTTGGATGTTGGAGGAACGTGAGTCATAGATCCCATTCGGGTAAGTTCATCGGTTCGAGGTTCAGGTAAAAAGGCTTCAGCTGCAGTTGAAACGGACGAAGCCTGAAATTCTGAAGCGCCTTAGGGTTTAGCCCCGGGTCATAGCTCGAGATCATATGAGGAGAGGGGCCTAGCAGAAGGAGCTAGCGCCCGCCAATTTAAAATTGCTAAGAGTGCCAGGAAAAGGGCCCGTAGGTTACATATGACCTGCGCCTAAGGAGATAAGGGGCCTGTCTTAAATTAGTTTGGGGGCTAGCAGGGTCCCGAGGAGCTAATTCGACTCATTTATTTGAAGATCCTAGACCGAGAGGTCGAGAAGCCCCGAGGAGAGAAGGGGGGGTTTGCATCACATCACCAAGAAAATGAGCATCAAGAGATAACTCTAGCCTTAATTCCAATAGACAAGAAATAATCATCCACAATACACCAAGAAAGAGATAGAGCGATTTTCCCCAAGTAGGGCGAAAATTTCAGCCAAGAGAGTATGTAATTCTCAAGCACATGATGATAAAATGAAATGAAAGTGACCTTTATTTATATGAGGTCACCTAAAACCAATTAGTACACTTTTTAAAATGTCAACAACAAATTAGAGGGGTCGACCTCCTCTATTTCCCTTTTAAAACTTAAAATTACAAAATACATAAAGTAATTCCCCTTTTATGGGTGATGTCATGCCCTAAAGGGTGACATTAGGCCTCCGAGAGAGACGTTGAGCCTTTTGGTGAAGATCGTTGGGCCTCCAAAGGCCATGTTCCCTGCCACCAAGTACTCTAGTGCATGCCAAGTGTCTCTCTCTCCATCAAACCATGTCACATCACCATCGACCATGAGAACCCCATAAAAAACCTTAGCTTCCATGTGATGTATAGGGCATAGAAAGTGATGTTTTAGGCCTCCAAAGGCCAACGTTGAGGTGCAAGGGGCTAGCATGTGATTATCTCATGGTGTCCAAGTGTCTCCAAAGGCAAAGTTCATCCTCCCAAGTGTCAAATGAGAGGGGGTGCATCATCTAATGCATGGGCTTCATGCCCCTGTGAAGGTCAAAGCAACCTTGTGCCTCCACGAACAAGCTTTCACTCGGAAAAGCCCTGCAAAGACAAACAAGTATGCCCTTCAAGGGTCCACAAGTCACAAGTATCATGCCAAGTAAGCCATATTTAATAAAAGAACCACTCAAACATGTGCATCAAATCCCCCCTTTTCAAAATAAACAAATGCTCAAAGACCTTATACAACTTGCCAAATTTAAGTATGGGAGGTTTATCATGGTGCCTTATTGGGTAGATCATTCTCTAAGTCAAGGAGTGTTTCCCAAGAGGACCCTTTCTAAGTCATGTATAAGAGTATAAGGTGTATGGGGGTGTGAATTTTAGGCATGGGGTTTCTTGACATACAAGGGCTCATATTGTCTCATTTATGGGTGCCTTTGTAGAGGGTGTGTTGCATCCTCGTTTTCAATGCAACCTTTTTCCAAGGCATTTTATTTACCATTAATTGATTAAGGTTGCAACATTGGATACTATATGCAAGGGAAAGTAAAGAGTATCGCAATGCCACTTGAGGCTAGAACACATTGAGTGCCATGTGCAAGGAAAGTAAAAGACACTGCAATGCATTCCCTCAACAAGTGAGACATTTATTAGTTATGCGTTTTATTTGCAGGTCCTTGAATTGTTTTATGGAGAAGCATTTCATTGCTCTCAGTACCATTAGGGCGAGCATCTAAAGGATTAATGTTTGGCTTTTATATTTTGCTAACTACAAGCCTCTGGGCCTTTAGCCCCTTCTTCCCATGAAATGAGGTACATGCCTTTCTTGGGTCAATATACCTAAAAACCCAAAAGATGAGGAAATAGAAGGGAAGAAGTAACAAAAAGTGATAAGTATGTGCAGGAATGGTACGATGACCCTTCAAGGAGACCCCATAGCAGCAACCCTTTTGCCGAGGGTAACCCACTTACTAGGACAACATGCCAACCACCAAGGTGAAATGAGGAAAAAGGCATAATTTCCAAGCAAACATTTCAAAATCAGGAAAGGACCCTTTGAAACATGTTCGAATGCTTCAAATATTAAAATGACACTTACCATGACACCAAACTTATTACCTCATGAAGCAAGACCTGTTGTCCTTTGTGTGCCGAACTAGTGTGGTGGATGTCGCTTCCATTGATAAAATGGTGATGTGTGGTGAGTGAAGGGATATATCTACTCATCTTCCTTTTTGTACTCCATGTCTACAACCCGTGGGCCTCGAGACATCATCTCCTTAGTTATCCCTAGGAAAGGGGGGATAACAGGTCGAAATCTGGAAATTACAGTGTAGCCATGAAGAATTGGAAAACCCCAATTTTTGCAGTGAAATTGGTTGATAATTCAACATTAGAGTGTCGAAGTTTGGGTGAAAAGGTTGAGTTGATATGCACCAGGCCTAAATCAGCCATTAGAAAGCTTAGTTTCAGGTTCCATGGCGACCCTAGTAAAAAAATCAAAATTATGCATTTTTGGGGGGAAAATTTGGGTAATTTTTTCGTACCATGATGTTAGCATGATGTGGAGGTGACGTGGTAGTTGTTGATGTGGACTACCACGGTGGCACTTGGTGGCATAGTGGCAGGGTCTATGGTGCAGGTGGTGGGTCCAACAGGTGACATGGGAGCCATATGCGCAGGGTGGTCTAGCCAATACCGTAAACTACTGTCGCATGGGAAGCGAAGCGATTTTGGCTCAGGATCTTGTACCATGTGACACCATTAGGATCATGACACATAGAAAGTACATCACACTATTATATCCCAAGGGGATGTTAATGTCCATGCACTTTTGTGATGCGACATGGCCTCTCCACCGTAGATCTTGTCCAATCTCCACCGTCAGATATAGGAGATGTGCAAGTTCGTGCACCAAGGTAAAGGTGTGGGATGGGACTCACCCATCCCCATGAAAAACAAAGGGGAACCACATAGACTCTGTCAGTCAAGGTGGGACCCTTGTACCATCCGAGGGCAAAGGTGTGCCAATTGGGCATGTCGGGCCCGTAAAATATTAATATTTTATTAATGTTTAAGGCCAACATAAAAGAAAGAGGACAAGGAAGAGAGAGAAGGTTGACGAGGCAGACCAATAAGGCCAGGAGGGTGACATGAAATCACCTCAGGGTACCATGTGGACCCAGAATGCCACATCAACAACCACGTCAACAAAGATGCCACATAGGGAAAATTGTCCTACAGTTAAAAAAAAAAAACCAAGTTTGGAGCCATATACTTATTTTGGCCATAACTGGAGTAGATTAAGTTAGATTGACATGAAATTATGGATTTTTTCTACTGTGAGGAGATATACAAAAGTGTCAAAGAGGGCCACTACCCATTTCTCCATGGATTTGTCAGAAATTGCAAAATAGTAGTTTTTAAAGATCAAGGTCCAGATCATTGGCAAAGATCTAGATTAAGCTGAAATTATTGGAGAGAATCCATAAAACAAACATGGAAATAAACCATGAAGGAATTGAATAAACTCTAAGGGGTTTGGAATGAGGATGTTGAAATAGGCCAAAATCCACTATTACAGGCCAATTTTTAAGGATATTTAGGATTTTCAGAGGATGAGAAGGGTCCCCAGATGAAAAATATGGAAAATTGTATTTACTCAACATTTTGTATACTCATCAAGCCATACAACTTTTGTTTAGTGAAGTTTTTCTAGAAGTGCGCATTTTGGGAGATAGCCAGTTTGGCTAAAAAGTTCAAGTCTAGAAAAAGGGGTGAAGAAGGACAAAGTTGTCATTTCCAAATTGCTTCATTTTTTTACTAGAGCATCATAATGACAATCTGAGAGTTGTTATGAGTTATGTGTCATCATTATTAACTATGTCTCGTAATTTTTTTTATCTTATTCCTGACAGATTTACTTCTACAAGTGGAAGAAGTTGGTGTCTCAGGTGAATTGTACCAGAATGAAAAATGTACAAAAAGGGGTAAATTAGCAATATCCAGATGACTATAACTTTCTGCTCATAATTCAGAATTGAGCAAGAAAGTAGTCATTGGAAATATCTTGGAGAGGAGAATCCATCTATCAACCCATAAAATTGATATGGGTAGTATAAGCTACAATCAACACAAAAGAAGATGAGTGGTGGCATTAAAGAGCATACAACTTATGTATTATTTATAAGTTTTAAACCTATGAAGTAAAGCAATGCATACAATGTATTAAGAAAAACATAAATTAATCAATGGCTCATATACATTATACACATAGATTTACGCTGGATACCCTTAACTGGGAGAAAACCAACTTTCCTTGGTGTCACACCTCTCAACTCTTCATTATATTGACTTCAACATTCACAATACAATATATAAAAAATTGTAGGTATTATGCAACTACCAAAATCCTAATCCCTTAATATGGGATTGATTTAGAAAACTGGTAAAAATAGCGAAAAGTGCTAAAATAGAAAAAAATGTCTAAAAAACAATTTCGGGGCGCTGCCCCGAACACTTCATGTAGCCAAAGGGGGGCAATCTTTGCCCCCCTGGTACCCCCCATTGGGCAGTACCCAAAACACACGTAAACAACTACTAGGGAGGGATCGTCGGACATAGTCGTAAAATCTGACGCACTCCCCCCATACACATGCAAAGAATATAACACATACCCAACATTATTTTCCAGAGTTGTGTATGTATATCTTTTTGTCTAATAAAAATTTATTTGCATGCACCTTTTCTTGCAAAATTTATAGGTATTGGAAGTCACTTTGGTGTCTATATGAGAACCACGATCATGGAAGATGCCCAACAGTCGTACAGTCATGAAGAGGGATTCAAAGGGCTACATGTCAGGATGGGAAATGTTGAGAAAAAGTCTAATGGAAGAAGAGACAAGCAAGATCACGTAACTATGAGAATCCTACAAAGAGAAGTGAAAAGTTATAGGGCAGATAATTAAAATATTATGAAATCCTAGGAAGAGATATGTCAGAGTTTGAACATGTTGTAGAGGGAAGCCAATAAAGGCTCTGGTACAGAGTAAGCAACTAGTTCTAGACAAGTGACAACATCCAAAACCCATAGCAAAAGGGATGAGGATGAGAATGACAGGCAGTCAAGGAGCATGAGCAGGTGCCATAATTCCCTAGAGAAATCCACTAGGAGGGTTCATGCAACATCAGATCCAGGGAGTAACCCAAGTGTGTCCCATGTGAGGAGACAAAGGAGACAACATGAGGGAGACATATTGCAAGGTGAAATCAAGAAAATAAATCCACCAACATTCAATGGTGAGCATAGGAAGGGAGAAGAGGCTAAGGACTAACTATTGGAAATGAAGAAATATTTCCAACTACATGATTATCCCTCTAGGGTAGAATCAAGAATTGCAACCTACCACTCGCAAGGAAAGGCAACCATGTGGTGGGATTATCTTAAGCAAGGAAAACAACTTAATGAGAGGAAGGTCTCATGGAGTCAATTCAAAGGATATTTCCAAGAGAAACATTTGTCTAAGCATTACTATGAAAGAAAGATGAAAGAGTTCTTTGAACTCAAGTTGGGAAGGATGATAATAGATGAGTATGAGAAGAGGTTATTTGAATTACTGAAGTATGTGGACTTCTTAAAGGATGAGAAAATCAAAATCCATGGGTTTATAAGTGGGTTACACTCTTTCTACAGTGACAATATACAATATGATAACCCTATAACTTTGGAAGATGCCATAAGGAGAGCAAAGCATCTTTATGAGCATAACAAAGGAAGGCCAACTTTCCAAAAAGATTGGAATGGCAAGATGAAGGGTAAAAATGATCAAATGACCTAGTAGTTTTCATGTGTATGATGAATGGAGTGTTCAAGGAATACTTGGACAAGTTTGTAATTGTTTTCTTGGATGATATACTAATCTACTACAAGAAAGAAGAAGACCATGAGCAACATTTAAGAATGGTGTTGTAAGTTTTAAGAGAACATAAGTTGCATGCCAAGTTAAGTAAGTGCATCTTTTATCAAAAGAAGATTCACTACTTGGGGCATATTGTTTGAAAAGAGGGGATAAAAGGTGATCTTGAGAAGATAGAGGTTATTAGAGGATGGCCAACACCAATAAATTTCACAAAAGTCATATCTTTCACAGGTCTTGCAAGTTATTATCGAAGATTCATAAAGGGGTTTTCAAAGATTGCAATCCCAATCACTTCTTTGCAAAAGAAGGGAGTGAAATTTGAATGGACTCCCAAATGTGAGAAATGTTTTCACAGTTGAAAGATATTTTAACAAGTGCACCAATCTTAAAGAATGTAGATCCAGATGAATATTTTGTAGTGTGCATTGATGCATGCAAGGAAGGGTTCGATGGAGTCCTTACTCAAAAGGATAATGTGGTGTGCTATGAATCTAGAAAATTAAAGGAGAATGAGAGGAATTATGTTACACATGACTTGGAATTAGTAGCCATTGTACATGCACTAAAAATGTAGAGACAATACCTCATGGGTCGAAGATTTGAGTTAAGAACATACCATTGTGGTCTGAAGCATTTGTTTGGATAACCAACATTAAATGACAGACAAACTAGATGGTTGGAATTTTAGAGTGAATACGACTTTGAAATAAAACATATCAAAGGCAAGGAAAATTAGGTGATTGATGCACCCAACAGAAGAGCTCATGAAACACATATTTCAGCCATCAGTATGTTTAGCACAAATTTAAAAGAAATAAATTTAGAGGTTGCAAATTCAGATAAGAAGTATCTAAAAATAAAAGAGACATTATAGCAAGACAATTTATAACATAAATTTAATTATTATGAGGTGAAAGAGGATGAAATCCTCATGTACAAAGGAAAAATAAATGTGTTGAATTCGAGAGAGTTGAAAAACATAGTGCAGATGGAAATGCACAATGTGGCATATGTTGGGCACCTAGGATATCATAAAACAATTACAGCTATAAGAAACTAATACTTTTGGCTAGGAATGAAGAAAGAAGTGGCTAATTACATAGACAAGAGTCTAGAATGCCAAAAGGTGGAAAAAAAAAACATAGACATCCATCAGGGTTGCTACAACCATTGCCCATTCCTGAGTGGAAATGGGAAGTGGTTACGATTGATTTCATTACAAAGATGCCTAGAACAATGAAGCAACATGATTCCATCACGGTGGTGGTGGATGAATTAATAAAAGCTGCACATTTTTTTCCTATGAACACTGCACACAAAGCAACAAATATTGAAGAGATTCACATGAAGGAAGTTTCCATGCTACATGGAGTGCCTAAGGCAATTGTTTCAAACAAAGATACAAAATTTACATCAAATTTTGGGAAGGGGTTATTCAAAGGCTTTGGTTCAAATTTAAATCTCAGTACAACGTATCACCCATAGTCAGATGGGAAAACAAAGAGGACTAACATAATCATTTAAGACATGCTCAAAATGTATGTGATGGACCAACCATAAAAGTGGGAAGATTATATCCACTTAGTGGAATTTACTTACAATTATGGGTATCAAGCCTCATTAAAAATGTGCCAATTTGAAGTATTGTATGGTAAGAAGTGTAACACACCAACAAGTTAGGATAATCCAGTAGACAGAGCTATCGTTGGAGCCATATTTGTTGAGAGAGAAATGGAAGAACAAGTGGCAAAGATTAGGCAGAATTTAAAGGCTACCTAGGACATGCAAAAAAGTTATGCAGACAAGAACAATTTTTTTTAGAGAATTTAAAGTGTGCGAACATGTTTTTCTAAAAGTGAAAGTGAAGAGAGGTTTGATAAGATTGGGTTGTTGCCCAAAGTTGGCAGCAAGATATTGTGGGCCTTTTGAAATACTAGAGAAGATAGGGCCAGTTGCATACATGCTAGCATTGCCTGCATCCATGAGAGTGCATAATGTTTTTCATATGTCATTATTAAAGAAAAATGTGCTTGACCCTAACCACATAATTTATTGGACTATGATCTAGGTGGAAAACGAAGGGGATTTATGGGTGGGACCAGTACACATCTTGGACTGAAAAGTCAAAGTGCTCAGGAACAAAGACATAGGGTTGGTAAAGGTTCAATGGACCTGTTACGGTCTTGAAGATGCAACATGGGAGAATGAAGAAACTTTGCAGGAGGAATACCCACAATTTTTTGTCAATTTTTGAAGAAAATAGAAGCTAAAAATGCAAGACTCCATTTTGGGTAGCTAGAGTTTCGGAACCACATCTCATAATTTTTGGTCACCTATGTTCATAGCCTAATAAAAGATTGGTGTATCCCAATGGACCGAGGGCAGTGAAGGGGGCACATTCCTTGGGTCAAGAGGTTGAGAAGAATGAGAGATTATGGTTGGGAGTGTTGTTGGAGAGTAAAAAGATTTCAGAATTTTATTTTCTGAATATTACGATGTAGATTTATATATGCATTTCAACATGGTGTTGTGCACTGAGGATGGTGCACAATTGTAGGGGAGGGGGAATGTAACATTCCCACTATAATCCTCAAATTAATTAATTTATAATGTAGATATGAATACGATTATGGACAAGTGATGTAATATGTGAATTGTATTTTCTGATTTTAATAAATATAATCAGATCCTAGTTGCTACGAATATGGACAGAGATGGGGGATGATTACTACACAAGAGAGAGAAATCTCAAGGAGTGTCTAAGATGGTTCTAAGGAAGACAAATAATTATGGGTATTAATTCAACCCATTTTCCTGGATTTTATTATCATTTGGACAACCTTCTATTTTTCTATTTGAGTGTATGCGAGCCCAATCATTAAATACTTGTCATGGGGTGGGTGCCGAAGTCACATCCCATAGTTTTTGGAATCATGGGCATGAAGTACAATTGATATTGGGAAGAGTGTGTAGTCTATTGTTTGGGAAAATAGAGGAAATTTGTATGGGGGAGAACAAGCAGTTTTTCACATTGAGTTTGGCATGAACAACAAGATAAAAAAAAAGCATTGAAGCTAGACCAAGAAGGCTGGGAAAATTCCGGAGAATTCTAGAGTTGAATGGTGAAGAGTTAGGTTGTCAGGCCTGAAGAGTGAACTCCTATGGGAGTTTCACTAGAACAACAATTGTTTGGTGTTGATTTCCTAGTAGTTTTTCATGGTAGTGAGTTCCCTCGAGTTCCTAATAGAGAGATTCCTGGTTACCTGTGCCAGAGAGACCCTAATAAATGATGGAATGACCGATGGAATGAGAGCAGTGAAGGGGTACATTACTTGGGTTGGGAAGGTCAAGAGGAAGAGAGTTGGAGTAAATTTGGGATAGTTGTAGTAGAGTACTAGTAGATTGTGGGATTTTGAGTTATGAGTGAACTATGAAAGGCTCCCCTCTCTCGTGGTTTCCCAACCCCAACTCAGGGGTGACTTGTTGTTGAGATTTGGAATAAAAAATCTATGGTTGGGTTGAACATCCTTTCCAAAGAGTTGGTTGTGTTGGAACACATATAGTTCTGAACTTTTGAGCCTTATAATTTTCACCTCATGAAAATATAATTCTACAAAAAGAAAATGAAGAATTGGTAAATGACATTTTAATTCTAAATCAAATTCATTTGTTGGTTAGTTAATAATAAGGCGCGCATGATGTCCATCGTTGATAAGTTTTCCCTTTTGATTGAATGATCCTAATATCCCCTAGAGTTCTAGATCCGCCTGAATTTTAAAGAGGTGAATCTCTAACGGTCGCTTCGGAGCTCTGCACTTCAGGTATTTCAATAAGTCTTAACAATAAAAACTCTGAAACTCCGAAGCCTGAAGGTGTTTGCTCACAACTCTTCCTAAACCTTTTAAAAGGAACAAGTCGTAGGACACGTGTACCTTTTGAGTCTTTCCTGAATTAACACATGGCACCTCTCTTTTCTCGACATGTCTTCTAGAGTGACGTCATCTATACCACATCACTACGGGAGATGAGCCTTCGGGAGTTTAACAAAGAAACAAATTCACGAATTATCGAAGTACCAAAATGCTGAAGTATTAAACGTTTAAATAACTAAGTTAATCATGATCAAGAAATAATTAATGACTCTGCGGTTCGAATTTCAAACTTTTTCCTTGTATCATATTCTAAAACCCCCGAAGTCATAATTTCTGAAATACATAAAAATAAATACAATTAATTAAGACTTAAAATCAATTATTTGATAATTAATTGGTTCACAATTTCAGGTTTTGGGAAGTTCTTCTCAAGATACATAAAAAATCCCCGAATTCTAAACTCCTGAAACACTTGAACTTAACATGCCATTTTAAACATGATTAATTAAGGTTTTACAAGCGATTATTCATAAATAAATCTTTTCGCGGGTTTGGGATGCGGGAGGTTCCCACTTTGTCACATCTAAAACTCCCGAACGCGAACTGTCGAAGTGTTGATGGAATTTATGACAAATTAAGAATAATGATTCAAACACCGATTGTGGATTGCCAGGTAGACTTTCCCATTAACGTTCAAAAAATTTCCGTCAGTAAAGCTATACGAAAATCGATGAATCTGGTTTGAATAAAAGCACTTCAATTTTGAATTCATTTTTGCCTCTCGCAAATTAGTAGTTCTATCTATTTGAAAGACTCACAGACTTTCTCTGCAATAGGTAACCTCACTTTTTTCTCTTAGAAATTATGGCACCACAGAAAATGACGAAGAATCCTGATGCGGCAGGCGAGGATTCAAACCCAAATGAAGACATTTTTTCAGACACAATGTTGCGAGCCACAGACACTGGTAAAGCTTGGACACAGGTTTTTGAGATTCTGGAATGTGAAATCATAAATTGTCTAGAGGATTCTGTCGAAGAAGAGGATGACACTTATGCAGCCAAAATCAAACACATAGCACCGTTAGAGCTGCACAAGATAGTTGCACGACCAAGACTCATGCCCTATAACGACATGATAAGCTAGGCCTTGGAACATGTTGACGTCTAGACCAGGAGCATCGTCAACCATCAGAAGGTTTCCATTGGCTCTTTCCGAATAGAACATCTAAAAGTAATGTATAAACTCTCTCCTAATCCTAGATATACTTACAATGCTGCGTTTATTCTGGAATTCGAGCAAAAGGAATGCGTCCAATAGAACAAGAATTGTCACAATATGATCAAGTCTTGGTGGGGGCACCCGAAGAGATTTGGAATCAAAGCTCATGGTATATATGCCACAACGCTTTTGGACGCTCATATGGTGTACATAGCCATGATGTTATGTCGATTGTTCGGGAAGAAAATCCATACGCATTTCTCTGTGGAATGGGCATCTATCATGCACAAGGTAGCATGGGGTTTCACTTTCAATTGGGCCAAATTGTTGTCCGATAAATTGGCCAAGGGGATTGCTGAATATAAAACAGTGAAGTCAAAAGGACAACCTTCCCCCTTCTACATGTCGGCATATATCATGGACGCCAACTATTTCATGAAACCTTTTCCATTTATGAATTGGAGTTGGACCCTAACCAGTGCCGAGCCCATTCATTTCTACCATTCCAAGCTATGGGAAGAGAAAGCCAAGGATTTCTTTTACGAAATATTCCACAATGTTGTGGTTCCTGTTCATATAGCCCTGTATGGTCACCCACCTCCCCGAATTTCAGACAAGATTATGGGAAACTTGGGTAAACTAGCAGATTGGTTTAGTGAGGAGAACTTTTTCTACATCAGGGTTTTTGGGTGCTCAGTTCCTCCTCATGCTCTCCCACGATTTTTACCAGACCGTCTGGTATGCAGAGAAGTGGCCTAACAAACAGTGATTTCATGTTGGTCGACTTTCCCTATTCAGGTTGGCATGTTTTCATTACTGGATTATGGTCACTCCAAAGTGGAGATTGCAGCTTTGAAGGATGTCAAATTGGTTGACATCGAGTTGAAAAGACATGATCGACGTAAGATAGTGGAAAACCACCTGGCCCAGTTCAATATGAAGCGATATATGCACAATAACTCCTCTTATGATGAAATATTCAGGGGGGTTAGATCTTATGAGGAAGTTCAAGGCAGATTCCAAACCCTTCCCCCAGATCAACAACCTGGTTTTATCAACTTTCAAAAACATAGGATAAATAGTCTACCAAAGGTACTACAAGGAGAACAAATGGCCACTCCCCCTTCTCAGGAAACTATGCCTACAGGTTCCGAATCAAGTCACTCTGGTAAATATAAAGTTGAGGAAATCCCGAAGAGCTCGGAGGAGTTAACACAGGAATTAAAAGCATCATTGTCAGGCCAGCTAAGCCCCCAGGCGCTAGAGCAAGTCAAAGATTACATGAAGCGGGGATTGGATATGCCTCCTTCGATGCTAGCTAATCATACTGGCACCTCAAATACAACAGAGCAACAACAGTCCACAAAGATTTCTACTCCCATTTCGTCATTTACCCCTCTGCAATCCAGCTTCGAAAATCCTAATTCTGAAATTGTTTTTGTAAGTGATCTTACCCCCATCTCGCTCGAAGAGATGCCTCCTTTGGATTTCTTCTTTAGTAAGAAACAAAAGGCCATCGTGAAAAGGGAATCACACTAGAAACATGGAATGATAACTAAGAGGTAGAGAATGGTGTATGACGGGAATGATCGAGATGATCCAGAATTCATAAAACAATTTGCAGGTTCGTTAGGTGCTTTTGCTACTGCAAATCAATGGTCTGTGGACAATTTGGCGTAACAACTAAGACATAAGTGCCTATTTATAGAACACTTGCAAAGTCAAATACATGCCATGGAACATACTATCAGGAACCGAATGAGCCAAGACTTCGAGAAAATCAGAGCTCATGATCGGCAACAAATCCAACAGCTTTAGGCCAACCTCGAGGAGCTCCATCAGAGTTCACAAACCAATCGAGGATTGATCACTCAACATGATGAATTGATAGAGAAATTTCAATCTAGATTGGACCTAACCGAAGGTATCTCGATAGATATCTTGACCTTCCAAATTCAAGCACTGGAAATAAATGAGAAGCTGGAAATTTCCCAGCAAGACCTTTTTCTGAAGGTAGATGCCATCCAAAAGTGATACCAGGCAGTAGACCTCTCTCTGAAGGACATCTATGTCAAGGAAAAAGAATCCTGCTTAGCCCGAGCTAAGTTTCAAGAAGCCATCATATTGGTGCATAAAAATAATGTCCCTGGTTTTCCTCTGCTCTCTCCTTTTGAACATTTAAGAGGTGATATGGCCCTAAAGGTCTAGGAAACGAATTTGGCAGAGAGAAAAAGATTATCCAGGGAATTAAAGGATGCTCGCCTAGAAGCGTTGTCATCACTAGACAAGAAGCTAATCGATTTTGAGGAAAGTAATATCTCAGAAGCCCTGGGGAAAATTGATATTGAAATGAATCAATAGAATTCCAGAAAGAGCAAGGAAGAAACTCTAACAACCATTCAGGAAATGAGCCAAATTGATATTCTTAAGATAAATAAATGGCTAGTGAATCTGAGCTCACAGTTCCAAGCCACAAATCAAGAAGTGAAAAGGATCCAAGAAAAGCTACCTCAGGTAGAAAGGAAATTATTCTCTTTCAAGGTAAATGAAACAATTGAACCCTCAAGGTTTATGATAGAACTATTGGATAGATGCAACCAATGTATTGAACATGGAAAAACAAGCATAGCTGGGAGCAAGTAAGAAAACGTGCACAGTGCCCTTTCCGTTTGCCTTCCCTACCTTCCCTCATTCACTTGCATTCTAACTGTCACTTATCCACTTATCCCTAATTCATCATCATACACTTGTTTCATTATCATTCTTTCCACAAACGATTACTTTTTCTTGTGCCCGTTATCCATTCCTTGACAGGCCATGCAGTGCCATTCATCAGATTATCCTCCCTCCCTGATCTCAACTGTGATTCGTTGCATTGTTGAACATGTCTGGAGGGACAAAAGGCAACAAAACTAAAATGGCCGATAAAGTAAAGTGAATTATTAAGGTGGCCTATATGACATCTGTATTCGGCCTAAAGGACTAAGGAAAATAGGCATTTTTCCCAAGTAGATGAAGAGACAAAGGAGAACGCCAGCGGAGCTCATCCAATTTTACACATTGTTGTCTTATTAAGATATATGCTATTTTAATCAAATATTGTAAGAAGTCCAACCGTTTTGAGTTGTGACAGTTTTTGTATAAATACATAGATTCAAGATAGATTCAAGGCTGCTTCTTGTCGGATGTAATAGAGAAGACTCTCCTTTTTTGAGTATTAATACAAGTGCAGATAGAGATTCTAATTTTCGTTCGGTTTGAGTTATGTGTTTCCTCTTTATTTTCATTTCTCTAAAATTCTTTATATAATTCCTTGAAAAGCGATTGAATGGAATTTAGTATTACAACTACTGTGATCATATTATATTAGGAATTCATTAAGTAAGCAGTTTTTCCTCTATATTTACTTTAAGTAAAACAAGACCCACAAGTTGCGCGAATTACTGCATTTCATATACTTTTCAAGGCTGTGCTCTCCACTTTTCTTCCACTGCAAACAAGGTGAGACTCTTCTGCAATTGATACCTAGCTTTGTTTAACAATTTTTGTAACTTTCCTCCACACCATTTGATAATATAATTGCGACTCAGACTACGGAATACGACCTCTGTGTTGTCCTATTATTAATTTCATTTAAGAATCCTCTCTTATATAAATAAAGGTAGGAAAAACACTCTTTTAAAACATTCTCTTTAAACACCCCTGATGCCGGACATTACTCTTTGAGCCTTAGGATTAATCTCAGGAACAACATCTTTTTGGCTCCGTTGTCGGGGATGAAGAAACAAAATCATTTTCCCTGGAAAACGACAAGGTATTTTTTTTTTATCTTTGATGGTGAACAAAGATTGAATACATAAATAAGGCTTATTTTATTTTTCACTTGGCGACTCCACTGTAGATAAAATTGGCATTCGATCGAAAGAATACCAAGAAAAATCCAGACGATAAGCAGACCACACTAGTGTCAGATTCTGAAAAGCTGTTGAAACCAAAGGGATATCTCAAACAGACCGCTGCATCAACAGGTAAAGTATATAAACCCAGAGTTACACAGGTTAATGCTAAGGTTTAGACTGAAGAAATAACTCCTAAAGAAAGTTTTAAACAAATTCATTCCGAGAAGGCATCAACTAGTTAACCTGAAGCTAAACCCGAAATTCCAGAGGTAAGTGTTCATGAGATAAAAGTCGAGATTGAATCGACAGATACTTTTACTAGTAAGAACAAAAGATCCCTTTCGATACTTGTTGTAATTGACAGCCTGTCGGTTCTCTCCTTTCCCGAAGTGAAGGTTTCGGTTTCCCAAAACTCTCAAGATTACTGTTTATACCCTGATTCATCCCCTATCGTCTCTCCTATATATACATCTTGTAAATATGAGGAAACCAACCCAAATTTCCCTTTTCCTCCTCATATAGATCTTCCATCTCCCAGTGGTTTTCTTTCCGAACTTCCTTCTCCACACCTCGAGGTAGTCGAGAGGTTAGCAACTCAGTCCCTTGAAGTTTTTTAAAATCCCCTTTTTCGTCCACGGAGTCTGTCTCCTAGACTTCCAATGGCTGGTACTGGAAGTGCCGGAGGTGGTGGAGCTGGTGGACAAATTCAACCTCCAAGAATATTTGCCAAAGTAGCTACTAGATAGGCTCCTTTGGTTCTCCCTGTTGTCCTTCATGATTTGCCCAAAAATTACATGAAGAACCTCCCCAAATTCATGGGAGAAGGAGATATAACCGCAATCGAACACATAGATTTTTTTTATCAGTTTGCTGATATCCTTGGTATTGAACACGAGGATGTTTAATCAAGTCCCTTAGTACAAACCTTCGAAGGACAAGTGAGAACCTGGTTCAGAGGAATACCTGTAGGTTCCATACGATCATATGACGAACTAGAAAATGCCTTCCTGAGACAGTGGGGCGAGAAAAATGACCATATTTATTATTTAACCGAGTTCGGGGATTTAAGAAAGAAGACTTATGAATCAATCCTTGAATTTACCTAGAGGTTCAATAAACTGTATAACAAAATCCCAGCTGAAGTCAAACCTTCTCAACCTGCTGCAAAAGTAACTTTTGCAGGGGATTTTTAACCTGACTTCCCCTCCTCTTGAGAGAAAGAAGATCTACCACCTTGTCAAGAATGCAAGACGATGCCATGGAAATTGAATCCAATATGATGGCATCTAGGAAATTAAAAACTAAGGTCGAGATGGGAACCAAAGGACCTAGGCATTTCAAAGAACAGGAAGGACCCTGCGGATCTGGGAAGTCCGTAGAAGAAAAAATGGATGAGATGGCCAAGATAACCAATGCCTCTGGTTGAACTTGCAAAAAACCCAATTTATAAAAATCAAATTGCTAAAGTGATAAATTTTTCTAATGCTGAATGCCATGCATATGTTATTAATCTACAAGATGAAAGACCTACGCTCATGTTTGACCCACACACCGAAAACAATAAGGATTATGTTGCTCCATTTTATATCACATTAACTGTGCATGACCATTTACTCCACAATTGCATGTTAGATTCTGGGGCCTCTCATAATTTAATGCCTAAAATTATCATGGAGAAGTTGGGCCTCGAAATTACTAGACCTTATCAAGACTTTTACTCATTTCATTCCAGAAAAGTTAAGTGTCTTGGCATGATTAAATATTTGGTAGTAAATCTTGCTCAAATCCCCGTGAAAAGTGTCCTTATGGATGTGGTTGTTGTTGACATCCCTCCCAAGTACGACATGCTTCTGTCCAGGTTTTGGGGCGCCAAATTAAGAGGATCCATTCAGCTGGACATGACTTATGCTACGATCCCAATTTTTGGTGGGAAATTCATATGACTGTACAAAGAAACTAGATTGACGTATACCATAAGTGACCCCCAAAATCCCAATAATTACCTAGTCTACGTTGATGATCAGGACTTAGGAAATTTTATATTATCTATAGATGACGATTTCAAAGAATGT
Source organism: Picea sitchensis (assembly GCA_010110895.2). NCBI lineage: Eukaryota > Viridiplantae > Streptophyta > Pinopsida > Pinales > Pinaceae > Picea > Picea sitchensis. Next base: position 48,066 of record SNQJ01S0027039.1, on the reverse strand, counting down.
ACAGAAGAAGAAAATAAAAAAATAGAAATAACAAAGAAAAATGTAAATATTAGAGAAGGAATGTGGAAAATATTCTTCGATGGTGCCTCATCCTGCAAGGGAGCAAGAGCTGGATTTTTATTCGTGGCACCAGGTGATGAGTACGTTATTCCCTTTTCTTATAGATTACAATGGGATACCAATTATATGAATAATGTTTGCGAATATGAAGCTCTGCTTTTGGGATTAGAAGCTGGAAGTAAATTGAAAATCGAACATCTAATAGTTTATGGTGATGCAGAGATTATTGTAAAACAAGTGAAACAATAGTATCAAGCTAAACACCCAAGGTTAAGATCATAAAGGAACTGTGCCTAAGATCTTATAGAGAACTTCTTCTCGTCCTTCAATATTCACTCTATTCCCAGGATGGAGAATCAACAAGCTGATTCTTTAGCTAAGGTTGTTGCGACCTTCATAATGCCCACTGTCTTGAAGCTGAAATATCACATCGAGATGAGACACAGAACTTCGATCCCGATTAACGTTCAACACTGGCAAGTGTTATAGGATGACGAACAAATCAAACAGTTTCTGGAGATGGTTGATGAGTTTTCTGAAACTCACATAGATTAGGAAAACCAAGATGATTTTGCTTGGGTTATGCAAGAAGGAGAGAACCCAGAAAAATTCCAAGACAAGATTGCAAACCACCATATGATCGTACTTAAGAACAATCAGATTCCTAGAGGCCTGATTGTTGGAGTTACTTCACACACACCTAATATTTATTTTTCCTAAGGTTTTTCCTTGTTTATTAGTCATTATCCAATCTCCTATATTTTAGGGGAGAATATTTGATGGGTGTTATATATGCACTAAAAACACACTAAAAACCCTCAATTAAATTGTCAACCCGGGGTAAGTAAACTTAGAGTTGTAGCAAAATATATGCTAAAGGTAGAAGGGTTGGTAGGAGTATAGTCTAACTAATGAAGGGAGCTATCTAAGGCTAATCTACTTAAGCAAAGCTATCTAACGAGCAAACCCTACTAAGCAAATTGAAACTAGGTAACCTAAGTACTTTTGGGCCAAGGATCGATGGATAGTTATAAGAAAGCAAGTAAAAACCCTATGTAAAGCAAACTAGTTCATAACAATAAGCAAAAGTAACTATTTAAGCATAATAAGCAAATGACAAAAGCAAACTATTTTAACTTGACAACCTAGATTCAATGAGAAACTATCCTGTGAA